>NDGM011105901.1:0-13932 GCA_002564305.1 Octomys mimax | reverse complement strand
AAAAAAAAAAAAAAAAAAAAGAATGAGTGGGAAGCAAGTGAAATCTAAGAGCTGACAAGTTGACATCAAGAAAAGAGGAGTTAGTAGAGTGCAAAGAGCTATCTACGTAAAAGGAAGCCTAGATAACAGCTTTGGTCACTAATATGTAGGTGGTCAGTTTCCTAGATTTTAATAATCTCTGAAGGCACAACTATATTACAACACAAATTAGACCCTTCGTGTTGACATAAACATTATTTTCTGCCCAGAGGAGAGAATCTCAATGTAACATCTGGGCTCAGAGAGTCACTTTTGCCTCTCCACATCCCTCACTAAATAAGGGCCGACTCACTCTGTATGATAATATGCATTTCTTTCATGATTACAAGTAATTAGCAATTATGGAAGAGCTTCATAAGAGTCTGTCAGCCAAAGTCCCTATTAGTAATATCTGCCAGGTGACCATCGTGAGTGCATTTTCTACATGCTGATATGAAGAGATCAGGGTTACTGTATGGAATGGTCTAGAAACTCCTGGACCCACTGATAGTCTTCAAGCAGTAGCCTCCCTTTTGTGTCCCACTTCCTTTCAAGCCTGATCGCAGCCCTCTGTGCCCCACCGTGCAGGTCCGTGACTTTCTGCTCAACTTCAGGAAATAAAATGTTCTATCTCCCTTTGAGATGTAATCAGCAAAATAAAAATCAATGATTTAAAGTGTCCCATCAAAGTATTGATTCTTCAGTTTTCTCTAGAAATAGCCTTTTTTCTCTTTGATTGTCCTCCTGCCTTTGATCTTGGAGGGTGTGGCGGGTGTCACTCTCCGCTCTTTTTATTGATCAATTTCCTAACACGGTAACTATACTGTTTCCAAACATGGAGGGGGAGGCAAGTTAAGGGGAACAGCAAAGTTGGTATTAGTGGACTGATAACACCCTAAACTGGGTCTTAAGTGTCCAAGCTTAATGTGTATATGAAATATGTTTAGATCTCATTAGCGTCTTCATGCCCACTCAGGAGGCCTGGAGCTATGTCACTGCTTCTGCATTTCTAATAAGGATGATGTTCATGGCCATAGTTCAATGGACCCATACTTTGAGTAGCAAGGATTTAGAAGTTCAATTTTGGGTCCACTTCAGCCATTCCTTTGGTGTAGAGAAGGCTTCTCCTTCAACAAGTTATCTATCTTCTATAGCCCCTAATCGTACACATCATCACCTCTTATTGCTGGGTATCCTCACCTTGGCAGGCTATTCCTTGGTCAGAATACTTCTCAGTACAAGCTAAGGTGAGTTTCTGCTGCTTATAGGTGTCAGTCCTGGGTTTATTCCTTTTGAGTTTCATTTTTATGAAAGTACTGTTAGAACACTATTAATACCCTAAATTGGGCTCTAGTCCTAAATTTTGGATTGGGAATGAAGGAGGTGAAACTGACCATACAACTTTTCCCGTAGGGAATTGTAATGACCTAATTCTTTTAAATGCTCAAATCTAGTTGGAAGTGCACGTACCCTATAATCAGTTTAGATATTTGCTTTAATTTTTTTTTTCTTGGTGATTGCTTTAACAAGTACTTTTGGTGTCTAAAAACTATAATATGTATTTTTTTTCCTCTGACAGCCAGTGTATTTCCACCTAATATAGTGTCTGAATATTCACCTTTATCTAGATGATTATCTGTGTGTCATATTGTTCCTTAACATGAGAATAGCTAGAGCTAGAAATAGTATTCCCTTTGGAGTCTGACCAGCCCAGAGTTCACTAGGAAGGTGTGTTTTGTCTTCTTTATGTTTAATTTGCCTTAAAGCTTTGCTGTTGGCAGCTAAATATATCAATAACAGAAAAGGGGAAAAGGACAGGAGTTAAAAATATATAGTCTTGAAATTATTTCTCTTAAAATTTAAGATACCATAGAAAACAAGTTAAGATAAAAGGTTAGAGCAATAGAAGTAGAGGCAGAATTATATTTTAGATCTGTTAAATTTGAAATGCCAATGGAATTTCTATGTGGAAATATTCAGTAGGTAGTAAGCAAATTAGACAGTGAAACACACAAGTTAAAGCTAGACAGAGAGAGACCTGCAGAATCATCTCTGTGAAGCTATTATCTGTACTTTATAAATAAGATTATGCAGGTTGAGCTGAGGAGGAGGGTACACAGTTAAGGCCTAGAGATGATGAAGGCCTACTGAGATTTCAGGGTAGAGCAATATGTACTTCAATACTGGATGATTATCTATATGGCTTGAAACATTGCTACCACTGACCTAACATATTGTCTGAGACTGTAGCAGTGTTACTTATTAGTTCTTTTCTGGTGGAGAAGTATGCATGATGCCTCCTCTAAGGAGGTCACATATTTGTTGGCTAATACCTTAAAAAGAATACATTTACCTGAAAAGCAGCTCATCATCACCAACTGTCTCCCAGGCCAGAATCCCCTGAGACTGGGTCATGGGGTTTGATGCCTTTTAGGAATTAGAAGTAAACTCAGGGTCAGTTGGAAGAAAATAGCTTGAGTGTCCCAGGGGTGTCCAAAGTTTATTGCTGCAGGGAGATAGTATATATTCAAAGTAAGTTTATTTTGTTAAGTAATCTTCACCTAGTCAATGATTTTATGAAAAGATATTCTAGTTAAAATTAAGTTTATTAGCTTCTTTCTTTTACAAATAGGATTATATTACATCATCAGTTATACTTTTACTGTTCAACAGTATGGAAGTGGTAATTTTATAACAAAACATGAAAGAATGTTAAAATAGAAGCTTATTTTAAAAAATTTCCTCAAATATTTTTGTTTTCTTATTTTAAAATTCATTTTACTTGAAACTAGCATAAGAAGTCTATACCTCAAAATATAAAAACTCATTTAAGTTTTTATTTTTCTTTAACTTGGATAGATATATGTGTTTTAATAAGTCTGATAGACACAGAGCTAAAGGTTTACTGCAATACTCTTGTCATCTTAACTGTACAAGCTGACTAGTCATATATGAACATCTTTACATCAGATACAGTCATCAGTTCTGGGAAAACTTTGTTCAGACCTTTCTGTCCTTTCAGAAGAACACACTTAGTAGGGTAATATCTGGCAGAAACTCTTTGGCGCACTACAGAAGCTCCACACACTGATAATATTTGGTAAGTTTGACAGTTCCTAGAAATGCAAAGATGTAAAACAGAATGCTCAAGATTCCTGGGAAGGTGAGGACATGTAGAGAACTCATGGATATGAACCACAATGCGGCTTTAATAACAGAGTTTCTAATTTTTAAAGATTAGTCACTCTCAAATACCGTAGTTAGGATTAAAAATATATACTGTAGTGCAGATGGGTTATTCATCATGCTCCAATGAAACCATGAGCTAGCTTGAAAAATTATAACATGATAATTAATAGTCACATTGATGAGTCTCAGGATAAATGTCTTAACTACCATTTAAAAAATATCTATTTTATGGGAGAATAGTTTCTAATATAATCTGAATATACCTTCTGATGTAGTATATTATTTTATTAAAGTAACATAAGGTTTTTATAAAAAGGGCCCTACTTGCAAGTTGCAAATACAGTAAATAATTTTCAGATAGTTAGAAGTAATTTTCTGATATGCAAATGCTAAGAGCTAGGTTGAGCTCTGTCCTCCCAAATTCTGGAGGCAATTAAATTCCAAAATTTTATTATATACTCATTTTTGGAAAGCTGCTAATCTACATTTGATGAGACAGAGTACTATATTCACAGCCATATTAGATACAGATATTTATTGTTATTGATATATACTAGTTGTCTGTTCTGCACAAATGTAATTCTGCCCATGGCCATTAGAGCACATATTTCAGTTTACTTTTTCAGTTGTTCCGTCAGAACTGGGTTCATTTGTCTATTCGACATCTAGCCACGTACCCAGCATAGTCCTTTATGTCTATAAAAAGGCTTCTAGATGGAAGCCCGTGTTGACTGTGGACCTGATGGACATTTCTTGTGGAAGAGTAAAATAATCACCTGTTTTAGTCACTTCATTGTTGTTGGGACAAACAAAGAGGGGTAAATTTGACTCCCGATCACAGTCAGTGGTTTGCAGGCTTGAGACAGAGGTAGCATAGTGGGAGGAACTAGGCCGAGGAAAAGCTGCTCATGTCACGGCAGCTTGGAAGTTGTGAAGGGACAGAGGGAAACACTTTATTTTTATTTATGATCCAGTTACTCACCTTATCTAACCAGGCCCCACCTCCCCACAGTATCTGCAGTTCTGCTGAGGACAGCGCTCTTGTATTCCAATGACCTTCCAAAAGCCCAGCCTTTGAGCACAGGAGGCATTTAGGGCACCTTCTAGATCTAATCATAGCACTGACTGATTGCAGCACACACACACACACACACACACACGTGTGTGTCCATGTGCAGTAGTAAGAGCATTTAGAATTTTATATACAATTTGAATTATGAAATGAATTATGAATATGAATTAAAATTAGTAGGATCCACACTTGCTCCTGTGACTCCATTTCTTAAGTTTAAAACAAATTCTCCTCTTTCCCTGTTTTTCCAGCAATCTCCCTAGATGGCTCCCTAACTCATCTTCATCTTCCTCTTGGACCAACAGTAGCCTAACTCTCCTCTTTCCCTCCAACCTTGTCACCAGTTTCCAATCTATTCTTCCCAGAGCAACTAGAGTATTCTTAAGATGTGAATCTTATTATGCCACTTATTTGACAAATATCCATCATTGGCTCCTAAGCAAGGTCTTGCCAGATTTTGTTCATAGCTAACTATCTAGGGTACCTTCTCTTGAGCTTTCCTTACTTTGCTTTCTTTACTGAAGCTGCATGGAATTTCTTGTGCTCTCTCATATTTGCTAAGCTGTTCCCAGCTCCATGATGTTGGCATATGCTATTTCCTTGTTTGGAACACTTTTACTGTCCTTTTTTTTTTTAACCTGCCAAGTAATTGTAGACTCTTCAGAACTTAGCCTAAGTATCAGCTCACTAAAGCAACTTTTTATGGTGCTCATGGTAGCTCATGCCCTATAATTATGCACTCCTGCAGCACTCTAATTCTTTCATAGTATTTGTCATAACTGTAGGACTAATAATTAACAACTTGTTATTATTCATTGAAATCTGATTCTTACTGTTGTGGTTTGTGTCTAGATTCCATCCCCCCTCCCAAGCTTCAGGTAGTCAATGGGGCAGCTGCAAGAGTTTGTGACTAATTCATAATTCAATATGGGGATTATGGGTATGACTGCTATCCCCACCCTGGGGGGCAGATAATCTCCATATAATGTAAGGAAGAAAAAGAATTTTGCTAACTGTTGCAGCTGCTGCTCTTCCCTTTGCTTTTTGCAGTTTTCCACCACCATGAAGTGCTTCCCTCTGTCCTGTGCCACTCTGCCTTAGAGCCAGCTGAGTATGAACTGAAACCTCCACTAACTGTGGGCTAAATAAATCTTTCCTTCCTTAATTTTGAGTGTCAGATATTTTGTCCCAGCAACAAGAGAAAAGCAACTAAGACACCTATACTTGGTTGTTAGGTTCACGAAAATAGTGCCAGAATCGTTCCTGTTTATTAGTTTTCCCATCTCCCTGGCCCAGTGTCTGAGCTCTATAAAAATACATTTCAAATTTAAGCCTAAATGGTACTCTTGCAATTAAGCCTTTGCAGAAGTATATACAGGAAATCCATGCTCAAGGGTGTTAAAAGGAAAGAACTATTGGCTTGGTGAGGGAATGGAAAGAGGTAAAAATTGAGAGAGGGAGGTTGAAAGGAGGGAGAAAGATTGAGACAGGAGAGAAAAGGTGAGAGAGTAGAAAGAGGAATGAAGGAAAGAGAACAAACCTTCTAACATCTCCTATTAGCATGTATGGTGTGTAACTATAGATGAATAGAAATTTCTAATAAAGTGGATTAAATTTTTATTTCTGTAATTAGAGGAAGAGTGTTGAGCATTTCCCACAAAACTCACAGTGGGGCTGTGGATATAGCTCAGCTGTCTAAGCATTTGGCTGGCAAGTGCAAGGTCCCAAGTTGGATCCCAGGTATGTGTGCCATGCCAGCCCAGAAACCTGGGTGCATGGTGCTGGCCACCAAAAACAGGCCCGGTGGTTAACACCTGTTATCCTAGAGCTGGGGAGGCTTATCAGGAGCATCACGAGAGTCCGAGCTGCATAGTGAGACCCTGCACCAATTAATTAATTAATTAATTAAAACAAATTAAAAAAAAAAACTCTCACAGTTCATTTCTCTTTTGTGTAACCTGCTTAGTAGGACCACTTTGGATAACTGAAAACACATAATATTCAGAAAAACCATATGCCCAGACTAAAGTCTAACTCTAAGTTACTACACTAAAAGCCTGTGGTTAATTCATTTCAAATCCAAGATGAGTGTAACTGCTTATAATATGCCAAAGACTAAGTAGAAAATTGAAGACAGCATCAAAGTTTGACTTGATGTCTAATGTGGGAGCTCTAACTATTTTCAGTAGCGTCCACAGAATCAGAAATCCACCCACACTCAAGCTGTGTGAGATTTTAAATTGACCATCCTGGATGTTAAGAGAATACCACATTTAGTAAAGGAATATGCCCCATGACCTCAGTGGGAGGGAAGTATCCATAGAGGCAGCATCCCAGCTATGTCCTTTGATCAAGAATAGGTCATGATGTTCCAGTTTCCTGGTGTAATTTTAGGAGAATTAAAGTGGAACAACTAGAAATTACATCACTGATCATAATCAGTGTCAATTGAAATTGTTACGTGATACAATTCTGCTGGCTTAACATATACATAGGATTAGCTGTTCACAATTTCATTGGCTGCTGGATTCTAGTAGGTTATAGGCTGCCTAATTAGTTTATACCAAATACACAATTTTTTTTCCTCCTGAAATTCTCAGGTAAGCAGTTAAGCCATAGGCCTGTGCTATTGTTTTGTGCTTGGTGCTTGAAACTTCTAAAACTTGAAACATTTTTTAAAGAACCTATTGATGCTCAGTTTGTCCTTTCACCAACTCTGAGTCAATTTGCCTAGAACAAGGCCTAGGAGTTCCTATATTAAAAAAAATCCCTGAGTAATTGTAATTAGCACCCAAGGTTAAGAACTACCGGAAAAAAAATGCTGTTTCATCCAGCCTTCTTGATAGCATTAACAGACTTTGATATTATAATTTTACATACCAAGAAACTTAGAATTGAAGGCTAACATTTCAACATATGTCTAAAAAGTTTCTATGATTTTTAAGAATCAATTCATATTTCTTAAAGCTTCTAGTGAGACCAGGGAATTTCTATAGATAGATGCATGTAACTATTGAGGAAAAGTGGGAAAGATTCAATTATAGTAGTTAGGCTAACGGTAGAAAATTTGTTTAAAGCTGGGGAAATAGCTTGGCAACATAAGCACCTGCATGGCAAGCACAAGGTCCTGAGTTTGATCTTTGGTACCACATGCCATGCCAGCCTGGAACCTCAGGCCTGCTGTGCCTGCCCTGAAACCCAGTGTGGTAGTGCATGCCTGTACTAGCACTGGGGAGGCTGAGACAGGAGGATCACTACAAGTCCAAACTACATAGTGAGACATTATATCAATCAATAAGTGAATAAATAAATAAAATTAAATTAAAAAGTAGATATATTTAATCAAAAGAAAGGTCTTAGAAAATTTATTGAGGGCCGGGGAAATAGCTCAGAATAAGTGCGTGTCTGGCAAGTGCAAGGCCCTGAGTTCAATCCCCAGTACCACACACACACACACACACACACACACACACAAAAGAAAATTTATTGAAGTTCTACAAGTTCCCTCTGAGAGATTGCTTAGTGAATTTTTGAAGTTATATAATGTCACATTAAAAAGTCTGAGATGAAAGAATCAAACTCCTCCTGCCCCTTTCCCTGCATAATATACTAACTTTGAAAATAGGGCACAACAGGAATACAGTTCAAAGAGTTTTATCCCTCATGCCTTTTAGTGTTATAGAAAACAAGAGTTCTGAATCATTTCTATCAGATATTTAACCTCTTCCATGAATTTTCATTGTCCATTTGGACAATATTAACTGTTACATACAAACTGTTAGTGTCATTTTTGGCTATTTCCTATAAATCCAGCTGCTCATTTATGTATGTGTGAAGGAAAAAGAAGAACGTTAAACAGGCAAAATGTTATGGGCTCCTTATCTCTGCTGTAGCCTCAAAACACAACCAAATGCAGAAATCTAAATCTGAGCTTTAGTAGGTCATTTTCATCTTAAATCAAGCCCAGCATCCCTTCCCCTCCTCCCTATTCTCATGTGCTATCTTTGGCAGAGCCTGCAGCAGCAGATGCAGTGAGAATGTGTGGGGCTGCCAAGATGTGTAACCAAGTCCTTGGATTATTGTGGCTGTCACCTCAAATTCCAGATTCAGAAACACAACTTTATCAGCTCATCCACGAGTGATCATGCTCTTGAACGGGAACAATAATTTGTATTGCTAAAACTTGCAAGCCATCAATTTGTAAATCACAGTGCCAACACATGAAGTTACAGGGAGAAGGAATCTTGGCTTCAGAGCAACTCACTGGGATCTTATTCCTTTTTGTTTATTTATTCTTTCCATACCAACTTTAGGAATGCCTATTTCTTGTAAAACACTTCTCTCATTGGGTTGGTCTTTATGTGTTAACCAGTTGTTAACCACAAATGTCTTTGATAACTGATGATGAAGAATACAACCTCATTCATACTTGCTTAAGTTAAAAGATGTTATAGAAAAACAAATGGGCACATTTAGAAATAAAATATAAGGAGTACAGTGAGGCCTTGAGGACAGTGGGGAGTTATAGCCATAATCCTCTTCTCTTTCTTGTGCTTTTGAGCTTTCAGGGTCTGCAGCTCTCTGCATGTCTGCTTCAGTGTCATCAGGCTTTTTTGCACTCATATTGCCTAACATGTTTGCTAGGTCACCATAGCTAGGCATTTAGGAGTTGCAAGACTCACAGCCAGTGCCCATCTACATTCAATCTGTTGGGTACCTGAAAGTCTTAGTCTGTATCCTTTTGATAGAAGTATGATTGGCTGAACTTAAATTATGGCTATTTCTGGGTCATGAATCTAAGCCTGGCCCACTCATAGTCTATATAAATAGCACATGAATCTTTCCTTGAAGGACTGAGAACTAAGTTTCAGTGGACAGAGCATGGATGAGAGACTGGGAAAACAACTAATATACTTGAATATTCTTGAATCTGAAGAATTCTGTAGATATTCTCCTGATGGGTACAGAAATATGCTGAGTGAGGGTTGTAAGACTAGAACCAAGCTGGTGGGATGGTGCAGGGGGTGCTCCTTCTACATGCCATTGTGCCTGGGAACAAAGGCTAAATGTGGCTGGCAGGGCCAGGAAAAAAAAGAGCAGTACCTCACACTGCCATTCAAAATGACTTCTCAGTTGATTCCTCCTTCCTTTCCCCAGGGATCAAGCTGTGTAGAGGCTCTGTAATGTTTTTGAGGGACATCCAGGGCAACACCAGAAGAGAAAGAGGCTGACACAGAAGAGAATGTATTGGGGCTATTTGGAAAAAATCCTGGACACTGAGTGTAATGGGTTGGACAGTAGCTGCAAAACATATGTCCAAGTCCTAAACTGCAGGACCTGTAAAATTGTATTATCTGGAAATAAAATCTTTGCAGATAAGAACAAAAGATCATTATGGATTAAGGTGAGCCCTTAATCCATTGACAATGGATACTATTTAAGAGATAAGAAGGGAGAAGATACAAAACCATATAAGGGAAAATACCATGTAATGATCAAGACAGAATCTGGGAGTGGTGGTACTTACCTCTTATCCCACCTTCTTGGGAGGTCACTTGAGCTTAGGAGTTGAAGACCAGCCTGTGCAATGTAGTGACACCCTGTATTGAAGAGTAAAAGATAGATTTAGAGATTGGAATTGTCTGCCACAAGTCAAGGAACATTAGAATCCATCTTGAAGTTGGAGAAGACAAAGAGGGATGCTCCTCTAGAAGCTTTGGAGGGAGTGTAGCACTATTGACAGTTGGATCTCCAACTTTGGACCTCCAGAACTATAAAGGATACATTTTTGTTTTAAGCCAGCAAGTTTGGTGCAGTTCCATATGGGAATCGTAGGAAACTAATATACTGGCCTTCAAATAGGCAGAGCTCTCCTAGGAAACTGTTGGAGCCAAGGGAGCTAACAGGAAGGCACGTTGGGTCAGTCCTCATCTTTCTTCAGTAGCAGCTCCCAGACCATAGACATGGGAGGCAAAACCCTGAGCACTAGGGAACGAATTGGAGTCACAGGCCCAAGTTTCACTGAGGATCTAGATTTGGAGCCAGACTAGACAGAAGGTTCTTTCTTTGCCCAGCCCGCAGGTGGCAATGCTGCATCCATGAGGGTATGAGCCTCCATCTTACTTTGTAGCTGACCCTCTTCAGAGCCATGTGCAAATTCCTCACCCTTTGAGGACTTCATGGACACGATTTACTTATTATTAAAAATTATATTAGATACCTTCTATAAGTTTCTGTGCTTGGGACCTTCAGGTCCACAGGCCTATGTGATTACACTAAGGGATAGGCCTTAGTCTTCAAGAATTTGTCTTGTGCACTGGTTCCTTTGGTTGGATATGTCAATTTAATAGATGTATTGTAGCCTCCTACTGGAACAAATAGTTCATAAGATCTGCTTCTGTGTTTTGTAGAAGTGAATTATCTGCTCTATCTGGATACTTTTCTGAGGGTACAGTAAAGAGCTGCATTCTTTAATATGATAGTTGCTGGCAAGATGTGGCTATTTAAACTTAATTAAAATTATATGAAATAATTCAATTCCTCAGTTTCACTGGCTGTATTTCAAGTGCCCAACAGTCACACATAGCTAATGGCCACCATATTGGACACTGCAATTAGAGGACAGTTCCTTCTTCACAGCAGTTCTATTAGATGTGCTACACTAGAACAATGCATCACATGGTCATGACATCTTGTCAAGGACAGAGTCTGATTCAGTTGATGTGGGCTGTGATCTGAAATTCTGCAGTTTTTAGAAACTCCCAGATAGAGATCCTTGGGATTCATAGACATAGTTTGAGAAACATGGATGGAAGGAACATTAGCATAGGTGCTAAGGTATCATGCTTGTATGTTAATTAGGTTCACTGTATTGGTTGCATGATGGAAGGATGGAGGCAGATTTCACATTCAGCATGTAAGGATGGGACTGGAGTAGCTTGGCTGGAGTAGGATGTTCAGGGGGTGTCTCTTGCCTAAAGAAGTGAGGCTTGAAATGTAAGTCCCAAACTTCCTCTACCAGACAATGACTTCCAACTGAGGTACCTGGTGGCAAACTTTCTTATTTTTGTAAAACACCAGGTAGTAAATAATTATGGTTTTTGTCTGGATATTCCTGCAAAGCCTCATGAAGTCATGGGAATCTGGCTTTTCCAAGACAGCTCATTAAATCTGGATGCTTTGTTTTCATGCCCTCACCTCAGGAAGCAGTTACAGCATTTTCAGCTCAACTCAGCAAGGGTCCAGGGCCCTCACTTTGTAAACATCCTCATCCTGTGCAAGAGCAGTCATGGAGATGGTGTGGGTGCTACACCCACCCTGAGGTGGGGGCAGCCTGCTTACAATAATAGGGAGAAAAAGAGGCTCCCCCAAACCACCTCATGCCCTTGTTGCTTTGCTGTCTTCCACTATCATGAACTGCTGCCTCTCTGCCATGTGCCACCATTCCTTGGAGCCAACCAATTATGTTTTGAAACCTCCACAAACTGCAATCTAAATAAACCATTATTCCCTTAATTTTGGATGTCTGATATTTTGTTTCAGCTATGAGAGAAAAGTAACCAAGACATAATTATTTTAGGCTTTATGGCTATATAATCTCAGTTGCGGTTACTCAGGGTGCTGTTGTAGCGCAAAAGCAGATAGGGACAATATATGAAGGAACAAATATTCCAGTGCAACTATATTTTCAAAAGTAGTGGCATGTGCAATTGGTGATAGGTCATGGAGTTTTAGTGCCTGAAGCAGTAGGTCACAGTGGATGAGGGAGTTTAAAGTTGTAAATTGTCCATTAGAAATTCTATATATTGAAATAAATCAGACATATGGGCTTAAATATCACACAGTGTCTCTTATAGAGCAACACAAAATGTAAAGAACAAAATAAAAGATAGATGATAGGAAATAAGGAGCTATATCTTTTGTAAAAGGGAGCCAAGAGAAGAAGAGAGATAGCAGAGAAGGAAAGGGAAGAGGAAGAGTAAAAATTAAGATGTGTTATGTGCATGTACCAGCCCCTATGAGGAACGCAGTCATTATGTACTGTAATCATGTACTAATACACACATAAAAAATTAAAAAGAAAGAAATCTGTATAGCATAGCATAGAGCCCTGTCTTAACTATCCTTATTAGTTTTTACTAATAAAATAATAATTCCCATTACTAGTATAATTGATTTCATTTGAGATTCAGAGGATAGGGTCAGGCCTGGCATGTGAGACTGGCCACTGTAACCTCCTCCAGTGGACAGGCTTAATGGGGGTTCCTGTGATAGAAATCCTTGCAGAGAGGCTAGGCGCAAGACTCAGCCAGCTAAACCAGGAGCAGAATATCTAGCCAGTGGAGCACAGTGGGTCCACTTCCAAGTGCCACAGCAGGAAGAAGCTGAGCACAGCAGCCAGACCCAAGTCCAGTTGGATGAGTTTGAACTTGATAGATCCAGACCTGGTAAGCTGAAGCACACTGCTAGACCCAGACCTATGAGAGCATTCTCTCTTTCTTGAGAGAGAGAGAGAGATAGGTGGCAAAAGGTAATGAGGGTGAACTAGTTTGCCTGGAAGACTGTAGGTACAACAAGGGGAGGTGACCAGACAGAACTTAGGGGCACTAATTTAAATACAAACTCACAATTTACTATCTGCTTTGTTATACAGTCTTAATGTTTGTTCTTATGGTTTAAAATACAGACCCATTAGTTTAAAAGCTTGTCAATTGCTAAATCTCACTACCCATTATTAGCATTGCTAATTGTAGTACTGTAAATAGAAAACTATATCTGCCTTTACCATGTGATCTCTCTTGGGTAATAATATCATAAGTTGTTGGGTAATAACTGCACCAAAGCTCTACACCAAAGGTCAAAGGGCAGGGCCAAATAGAAACCAACATCTTACTCTCAATCAAAAGAGAGGGCAAATCCTTGGGACACACAAAACAAGAATGTTTAACACAGAAGAGATACTTAAAGAACAGACTCATACAGAGAGACGCTGGTCATGGTGATATAGCCAACTACTACCAAACTTTCACAAAGAAAATCACAGAAAACAAAATAATGAGTTTTCTCTGAAATATAAAATAACAAGCAGAAGGGGAAAATGCATTCTCAAGCCCTGAGCCTACTCAGAACAAATGCAGGAGACACTAGCATAGAAGAAATTAGAAGTCACACACCTGACTTCCCAAATATGGGGAAACAATCTAATATTCAGGACACCTAAAATCTCAGAAATAATAGCATCTGAAGTAAAGAAACAACTACAGAAAGGTATATAGGAAATCAGATCAGAAATAATCTCCAAAGTCGAAAAAGAAATGGTAACTATAATGAAAGAATTACTAAGTGCTTTTAAAGAATACACTGATAAAAAAAATAGAGAAGAGGAAAATTATGGAATCCTTGAATGAGCAATATAGGAAAGACATAGAATGCATGAAGCAGATTCAAAGACATACACAGGAGATTAAAAACTCAATCACAAGCTGGCAAAACTGTTTGGATGAAAATAAAGATAGATTTCAGACCTTGAAGACATCATTGCAGCTAGTGAAAAGGTAAGAAAAAGTCTTTTTAAAAATGAATCAGGAATTAATGATTCAACATCTGCAAGATGATGCAAAGATGAACAACATAAGACTAATAGGCATCAATGA
>NDGM011105894.1:0-23816 GCA_002564305.1 Octomys mimax | reverse complement strand
ATCTGCTGGTGCACACAGCAATCACTCCATTATGTTTCAGTAAAAGGATCAGTGAGTTCTTATAATCTATTGTCTTTGCATTGAATGTCCAGTCAGAATTGGAAATGTTGGAGTGTTCACAGATGTCAATGGCACTTATATTCATGAATCAAGTACATGATAACCTACTTTTAATCTTCCTTTTAAATTCTATATTAAGTTACTTCTGTTTTAAATATTGTTTCTACCTCCTGACTGAATGAAAGTTGCTTGTTTTTCATGATTACTTTATCTCTTAATAGGCAAAGTTCATAAAGAACAAAATGTTAGACTTTGTTCTACAGGGCATGGTGGCGCACACCTGTAATCCCAGCTCTTGGGAGGCTGTAAACAGGTGGATTACTATGGGTCTGATCTAGTAGTGAGACCCTGAACACTCTGTGGACCCTTACCTAAAATATAAAAAAAAAGCATTATAATTCAAAGTATAGGCATAAAATGAGAGAAAAACACAAGATGCTTGATCCTTTGAGTTTTTAAAAAAATTTACTCTTTTTCAGATTTCAAAAGTACATTAGGACCATAAAAGGCATACACATTATGTAGAAAGTTAAAATTTTCAAAGATCTTCTTAGGTTCCTTTGTTGATGGAAAATATATTTATATGAATTGTCTCTCCATCTGAGGAACATGATTATGTTTTCAGCTTTTTTGCATTATTCTGAGTAATGATGACAGAGCCACCATGTTTTCTATGTACTTTAATATATGATGATAGCTTAATCGATCTCCAGATCACATCTTCTTAGATTATTTTATGTTAAAGAAGAAAGAGAAGCAAGCGAGAGAGATTGATGAAGGAAAAATGAATGGTCTTTTTTTCTACCAGGCAAAAGAAAACTAGTATTTCCAAGAGGGACAAATATATATATATATATATATATATATATATATATATGTATGTATATATTCAGGAGGAAGTTCATTCTGGGCCAAGAGGTGAAGAAGGAGGAAGTGGGATATATGCTATTGCTTTGGGGCCCTTTGCCATGTTGGACCACCACCATGATGACTGGGAAGATTTTATATGGGCAAAACCCCAGTAATTTTCAGCTGTGATGTGTTGAGATTGCTTTTCTTGAGCAGGACCAAAGTAGATGGACACTATTTGTTCATCGTAATGCTGTCAGTTAATCAACTCTCTCATTCCTCCAGTATGTACTGACTGTCTATCACACACAGTGTGTGAAACACATCTATGAACTCAGCCTTCTGAGTGTCTACCTCCTGCTGGACAAGGCGGGGGGACAGACAGCAAACAATGAGCAGAACAGAACACACAGGCCACTCCAAAAAACAAATAAATACAAAATAAAAAAATTAGGTTCAGGTTTAAGGAAAAATATAATTAATGAAAAAATTGAGTTCCTTCGTTTGTGACAAGTGCTTGCCATTGGTCCATGTACTGTGGTTACTGCTGCTGACGAGTGGCCCCTGGACTGGATTGAATGGATTACAGTGTTTCCATTTTGTACGGTCCATTGCAGCTTGTGCAGTTGATGACAGATCCCTGCTCTTGCTCCCATATTACACGCTGCTAGAACAAGATCAGAGTAGGCTAGCTTAGGAAGTCACTCTATCCAGTGGTTCTCTTTAAAAATAAAAACAGCATCAGGGCTTGGGGTGTAGCTCAGTGTTCGCATACAGCAGACACTGGATTCCATTCCTAGCACTGACCAAAAAAAAATAAAGAATAAAAATAAAAAAGAAAGAAAGAAAAAGTAAAATACAAAGCCCACGGGTATTTCAACAACAAATTCTGCAAGGCAGCCAATAATGTAGCCTTCTTGTCCAAGATTTGAAATTGAAAAAAAAAAAAGAGTCACAGCTTTTGAAATCAATCTGGATTCTCCCATGGAAAATTACCTGGGCTATGTCGTTGATGGCATGAGCAGCGGAGGGAGCTGGCACCCCAAGAGATGCACACACGTCTGCCCCAGGTCCAGCCAGGGCACACTGGCAAGATCCCCGTGTGGAGCTGCCGAGATTTTCCTAAATTGTAAAAATATGAGAGTTGCACTTTAGAATAGTCTTTTCTTCTTAATTCTTTTTTATTGCCTTGTTATTGCCTCAGGAAAGCAGTAACACAAAGGATCCTTTTACATCTTTTTATTTAAAAAGCAGAATCCAAGAGGGGCTTGTCTGGCTATGTTCATGGGGAAAAAAAAAATCTGTAGCCGATCACTGCTCATCCTCCCAGTAAAAACTCCATTATGGCAAACAAGTTCATTCATTTTAGCCAATAAACTCAAGAAAGTGATGTAAAAATGCTAACAGGAAAAGAAAGAAGTTGGGTTCCTACTAGATTTAATTTTATAAAAAAACCCATTATAGTTATGTAGGCTTGGATTTCCTCTTTCGTTATGTAAAATAGTCTTTCATTGTATAGGAAAGCCTCCACCCCAAGCCCCTTCCATGCCTCCATCTTTTTTAATCTTTCCAGCTTCATCTTAAACTAAAAAGCACCAGTATTGGGCACTATTTAAAAAGGATTAATAAAGAATTTAGAATTGTTCAGAAAAAAATGTTTGTGCTTGTTTCTGTTTTTCACTTCGGGGTCATGAAGGGTCTTGTGCAACACTTCTTTCCACTGAATTCCTGACACAGTGACTGACTGGCACATCATAGGTAGGCAATGCATATCAGGGAGAGACAAGGGACTCTAACCTCCTGTGAGCCTGGTGATTTACACAAGATCATTAGCCACCCAGGCACAAGCATAGCCTCCTATGTTCTTTGCCCTGGCCTCCTCCAACTGTGACCATTTCACACCTACTATATCATTCCTATCTGGGAATAGACTAGAAATGCAGATTCTCAGGCCCACTCATGTCTTCCACTGACACCTCGATCAACGCTGTCCATACACAGTGGGTTTCTTCCTGGGGCATGCACCAGCTCTAGCTTCCTGCTCTTTTCCTCCTCCTCTGGAGGGAGTTAGACTACCTCCACCCTCTCATCACTGATGCTGAACATAGCTTGGGTCTTTTCATTCTTCTTCAGTCTTCTGGGCACCAGAAGGCTTCTCTGGCTCCCCTCAAGCTAAGGCAGAACTAGGGCGTGTTGTCACTCCTACAGAGACAGGGAAGGGGAGACTCTAGGCATTAGTTCTTCTGGGGGGACCAGATGGCTATTTCAGCCTGGTACTCTGTAAAATATTTTTATCCCCAAGTGGAAATAATATAGAATTAGAGCCAGAATTTAGGAGAAAGTCCCAAGGCCCAGACTAGACAAGAACAGAAGAATGGTAGGACAGGTGCTGCAAGCAGTTTCCACAGGCATCAGGCTGCCTCCCACTGGGGGTGGCCAACAGCACTGCCACCCCTCTGAGTCGTGCCACCCCTCCTGATAGAGACCCAGAACAGCCTCTGCTATTCGTCAACAAGGAATATAACCTCATCTACTTTACTCACCTGATATCCTGTGATTTCTGGGTCTCTGTCAAAGTCAAAATGACCATGAAGGGTAAATGTTTTCAATTGACTCTGGACATCAAGCAATTATAATGGTGCAACTAATCGTACAATGTGACCCGTACAGTAGTAATAAGCAAAATCTCCTCATCACCAACATGTACTGTGACAGAAGGAATACAGCAGTCCTTCATCTAGATACAGATGCACACACATGCACACACACGTACACGCACACAGACACACACAAAGGCACATATAGTGTAAGTGCTGTGCACCAACCGATTGTGCCACTGGAGCTCTCAAAGGCACATGTAATATGATATATACATAAGAATATTATTTATTGAGTAATACTCTTAGAAAGTAAAGTCATATGAAATTTAATTATTATCCTTTTGCTGTATTTTGGGTTAGTTTAGGTGCTATGAAATAAATAATAAAAGAGATTATGTATTGCCACCAACTTGAAGATGATTTTCCCCTAAGAATCTTTATTTATCATTTTATATACCTTTCCTAAGTACTAAAGAATAAAATAGAAGTCATGAATAAAAGTATCATGAGAATTGGAGAAAAAGATACCAGATTGCCTCTGCTTGGTGAACTAGCCACTATATTAAATAGATCCCTATGCAGGAAAGCTCTAAGCAGCTTGAGCACCTAACAAGGCCACAGACTGTCCTGGTAGAAGCCCAGAAGGCCCCAGGGTAGGCCCTCACCTGAGGCCGGTGGCAGGAGTTACAGGACCCAGCATCTGAGGTAGGCAGGGCCAGCCACTGTCCAGTGCAGTGACCAGGAGGTGAGCTGCAGTGTTCTCTGAAGCCTTGTGCATGCTCAGCATTATGGGTGTTCCTCCAGGGTGGGAGAGAAACCCCGCTGAGAAGCTCTGCTGTGGAGAGTGGAGTCCTCCCTGGTCTTAGGGGAGTAGAAAAGTTCTTCCTGGACCCCCTCAAAGGTGAGTGAAGCTTCAGTAAAACAGAAGTACAAGAAGACTTGCAGTGAAAGTGAGACAACCAAGTCACAGCCCAGGGTGACTACGGTAGGACCCCTTGGTCGCCATAGAGACTGGTTGGTTCCAGCACCCTCTTGATTCTGGACTCCAAAGATGCACAGGCCTCTTAAGTATTTGCATTTAACTAATGAACATCTGTAAATTGTCTCCCAATTACCTAATACTTAATGCAAGATGAATTAATGTAATTAGTTGTTGTATTATTTAAGAAATAATGACAAGGAGAAGAGTTTGTACATGTTGAGTACTGTTGAGTTTTCTTTTTAAATATTTTGCGTCCATAGTTGGCTGGATCTATGAATAGTGGGCTGACTGTACATAGATTGGGATGCTGGCACTGGTGGTTCTTGGGGGAGCAAAGAGAGCAGGAAGGGACAGCTGGCTTTGCTGAGGATCTGTGTGCTTACCCCAGTCAGGCACACGTGGCATGCAGGCATGGTTCCTTTCTCCACGGTTGTCTTGGCTGCCTTCCATCAGGATCCATGGTGGAGTGGGGAAGGCACATAGGGCTAGAAGCTGGGCCTAGGGTTGAAGCAGCATCCTCTTGGGAATGGACTAGCGGGGGAGCTCCAAGGCCCCGCCCTGACCCAGTGAACAAGGGTGTTAATGACTTACAGAAGAGCCGGGCACACTGTGATTCAACAAGCACTAGACTGAAGGGCACGCGGCTGCCCTGCCCACAACACAGTGAGGCTGTGGGTGGCCAGAAGGGGCTTTCTCTGTCACTTGTGTTTATCTCAACTTTTCTTTTTAAATCAAGATCTAATACACAGTATAGAAAAATACTAAACCTCTACCCATCTGATGGCTATGCGGGCAGAAAGGAGAACTCCAAGAACTATAATTACTTTCAGTTTCCTCTGGCAAGAGAAGGTACGGTTCTATTCAACTGCATCTTGTCTTCTAGTCCCTCGAATCAATGATAGCTCCCTCCTCAGTGTGTGACAGAAGAAAATTTCAATTTCTGTTTGGACCTGGGAAGCAGTGGAGTCAAGCCCCAGAATAAACTAGCAGAGAGTGTTATCACATCTTCTCCACTGATTGCTAAAGCAGATCGGTACCCTTTCCCTTTGGCTACTCTCTATGAAAACTATTCAGTGATCGTGGACAGGGCTCCCAACTTTCTACACATTCCCAAAAGAACAGGCTGAAGGCAATACCGTGACTGTTCTAACCAAGGAGCCTCATTAAATGAGCTGGTACGAAATACACAAACACCCCCATCTCTTACTAAAGGAGCTCATCAACTCCGGCTATAAATACCTCCGCAGACCCTTTAGAGTCTGTGAGTGGAGATACGCTGCCATTTCCTTTGCTAATCTCCCATTGTTTGGGGGTCTGGCCCAGTGCCTCAGTTCAGGTTGGTCTCTGCATGCATGCTTTCCACAGAGTAAGGATTACTTCCTGGAGGGCTGAGGGACTTGCCCTGGTGTCCACCTTTGATTTCCTCCTATAGTGGTAGATTACGCACATTTACTGCTGAAAATTACATGTCAGAATGCTTTTTTCCCTCCATATGCTACCTCAGGTAAAGGGAATGTTTTAATTCCTTCTCCATCTCTGATCAGAAGACAAGAATGATAGAGAACCACTTTCCTTAAGATTGGTTGCTCCCCCAGATGACAGAGGGGTAGTTCTGAAAATAATTTTGCTTAAAATGTTTCCCGTATCTGAACTAGGAACAACTTCTAAGATGTGGATTCCATCCAGGAAAGCCTTATACTTTTCAAAATTATAATTGCCTCATTATACCACAGTGTCCACATTTTAGTTGTGAAAGAAACGACTGTTTAGCTTGGAACACTTTCCAGGCTAAGAAGATAAAAGCCAAGCGAGGAGTGTGGGTGTACGAGGGAGTAACAGTGGCCTTCAGAAGATGAAGTGTTAATGTACAGAGGATGGAGACCAGCTGCTTTTCATCTCCACAGAGAGCAGACCGGAGGAAGTGGGCTCCCAGGCAAGGAGGAGAGCTGGGGGGCTGTAAGGAACAGCGTGGCCAGTGGGGCTGCACCGGGGAAGAGGAACCGGCCAGAATTCTAGGTGCAACTGGAAAAATGGTTCTGGAGGCTGTTAATGTGCCAGGCACAACTCCTGGGTTGTGACAGTTCCTAAATGTACTGTGAAAAAATTTAATTTCAGGGGATTTTATCATTGTCCTTTCCAGCAAGTCTCTAATGCATGCCTACAAGACACAAATCACTGTGCTGAGCATGTGCAGTTCAACAGGGTCTCCTGGTTCCCATGGAGGCTTTGGAGCAGCAGAATATTTGGAGTCAGAAAGTCTAAGCTTGAACTTCAGTTTTACAGCTTGTCCCCTTTGTCACCTTATGTCCATTTACCAGCTTCTCTGAGTTGAAGGTCCTTATCAGTGAAATATCAGCATCACAGAGAAACTTGTCATTGCAGATGACATACACGGTGTCACATACTCCCCAGGATAAGGGTGGGTTCATGGTTCCCACTGGTGACTGCAGTGGGAACTGATTGTTCAGTCACAGGAGGCTCCTCTGTGCCAGGAACTATAGAATATTTTATCTGTGAATCTGTGAGACTTGATTACTATTTTACATTTGAGGAAACTGAAGCACAGGGTCGTTCAGTAACTTGTGTTACGATATGCATGTAAAGGCAGTGATTCCAGGAAAATTGGAGGCTTTAAAGCCTTGTGCGGTGGTGCACTCCTGTAATCCTAGCACTCAAGAGGCTGAGACAGGAGAATGGCTGTGAGTGGGGCTACACAGTGAGTTCAAGGCCAGCCTGAACTGCAAAGCAAAATCCTGTCTCAAAAAGACAAAAAATAAATAAACAAATGAATAAAACCTTGTATTTTTCCCATTGCACTACACTGCCTCACAGTGTACAAAGCAAATTAAGTATACTGAGTATGTGTACGCGCATCTGTGCCTGTCATTAAAATCCACAATGTTCAAAATGTGGGCCCTTGGAATGTCTACCTGACCGTGTGCATGTGCATGGCACTGTCCCCTTCCTTACTTTTTTAGCATCTAAGCTATTTAGGGGACTCTTATCATGAGGCTAAGAGACCCAACAGTGAGTTCAAATTGGAGGAGCTCTTGAAAATTATCAAAACTCTTTGCAATAAGAGAGAATATGTGGAATATTTTTTAAATGTGAAGATTTTCATGAATTTCCATCCATCCATCCATCCACTCACCCACCCATCCATCCTTTCATTCAACATTTATTGAAATGCTGTACCAGCAATGTGTGGAGTACAACAAAAATTTCTGCTTTGAGGATGCTCTATGTAATGATGCAGAGCACTCTGTGTAATGAAAAGATTGTGCTGTGTTGAGTACTATTATATAAATAGTATAAAGCTTCCAAAGTGGCAAAATTGAAAAAAAAAATGCAGAGAAACTAAATTAGAGCCAGGTCACTCTCCATCCAATCAATGACTATGGTTATAAACTTTGAAATCTTAAAAAGGTGTATTTTATAGACCATCTGAATATCTTAGTTCTGACCCTTGATCTTACTGAAATGGAAGAATTTTAATAAGAATGAAATTGGAATAACAGTAACACTGTTGGTACTCTAAAAAAAAAAATAACATTAATTCTCCACTAAGAAATCGGACAACTTAACAGAATTTTTCTTCTGGAAAATTAGCTGTTTCCACTTTAGAGCATCAGTAGATTTTATCTGTGGGTCCACAGTAAGGCAGAGAAAGAGGGTAGAGGGGATTTGCTGGCTGGCCACCAGAGGACTCAGGAACGTGCAGCCTACTTATATATTTCCTCTGCAAGACATGTCAACCACCTGCAAACTTGCAGATGATTATAGGCAATTATTTCTATACATTGTCCTTTTCCTGAATTTAGAATCTCTAGTCAAATACCAGCTTCTTCATTTCCATAAATTGCTATTTCAAATCATTTTGCCCCTGAAAGATAAAACAGCTAAAATACTAAATTTAGGAATTTTTGTCAAGTACAACACCTTTTTATATGGGTTAAAAATGTAAATGTAACGTATATTGCAATTCACGTGAACATTAAGGGAGTACAAGTGTATTATGATGTGTTATTGGTCACTTACTAATAGCCATCACTAATGTCTTCAGTTCCCACTTCTGTTCTCATCATGAAGACAAGAAAAGGAGACTCAGTTTGCACTTTTTCGTCATTCAAGGGAGACCTCGATCTTCTGATGAGGTGTGGAATTTGGATGCAAATATGCACACTGGTCACTATCACAGTTTATATCATGGTTCGGAGTTTTGTGTATTTAATAAACATGAGCCTGAATGTGGAGTGGATCAGCATGTCACACTTTATCAACTACAGACACACTGGGTTGGGGAAAGTGGTTTGCTCACCTTGTGCAAATACTGAGAAACGAAACCAATTCTTTGCTCATTAGCCTGGCTTCCGCCAAATAGATCGCTTTCTTATATCACTAAATTTGGGGTTTTATTTACATGGTTTAAATTTCCAACTCATGCAAATCTATGTTTTTTTTCCAGATTTTATATGCAGATTTTCTTTTTTTCCTCTTATATCTCATTAAGCAATATTTGTTTTAGAAACTATTAACTGTTCCAGGAGCCTATATGACAGTATAAGTTGCTTTCATAAAGCCAATCTAATTAAAAAGCTTTTAAAATTATCTTGGACCATTCATCTATGACTATTTTATCATTCAGAACATATGAGTTTTTGTTACAGAGATATGCCATCACAGTACTATCATTATGTTGACTTTTCTAAATGTGACAATATTATTTTATAAGAGTTTAAAAAACCTGACATTTTATTGTAATCTAACACATTAAAAGAACACCTGATACATAAAATAAACACTTCGCTTTTTTCTCGTTAACACAAGAAGCAATCTTTGTATAGCCATTCAATACAAATCACAAAGCAAGTAAAGTCTTCAAAAATAGTATACATGCAATAAATTTTAAATCAAAAAATGTTTATTATAAAAAGACCTAGAAAATTATTTTTAAAAAAGAAACATTGATTTTTATAAGTCTCCAGGTTGTGTATAGGCATAGCTATAAACAACATTTCACTCTCATACAAAACTCATTCAATCATATAAAAATAAACACAAATTTACACTGACTCATCAACTATACAATTAATTAAAAAAGGCACTTGGAAGGGGTGTTGTATTATTGCATCTGTCTTTATGCATTTAAAATAGTTTAAGTCCATTATTGGGTTTCTAAGAATTCTCTCTTGCACGTATTCCCATCTTTACTTAATTTTAGAAAATCATTAAAATTCTTTTAAAAAGTAAGACATGTAACATGCACTAGGAATGTTCAAAGCCAGTCTTCCTCTTCTCCCAAGGCACATATTGGCAAAAACAAGACAGAACAGAACAAAAAAAAAATACTTTTAATACATTCTCTTGTGTTTCTTTCTTGTTATTTTTTCCCCTTGTCTTTAAAAATACAGTTTAAAGCATTACCGGTAATCCAAAAAGGGCTTTAATTCAAAGACGTCAACCTGACATCGGACAAGTAATGGAGTAAACTTGGACTATTGTATAAGGCACCTGAGATAGCATCTGGCAGATTCTCTTCCTCTAGGAAATTCTATTACAAACTATTACAAAGCAATACTGTTCTTTTCAGTTGAAATGATTTGGCAACGGTGAAAATATTTGCATTCTTTGTAAGTAATGAAAGATGCGATGTGCTTTTGGCTTCACCTTTGAAGAGAAAGGTCCTTGTCTTTTATCTTGTCAATCTAGCTGTCAGTAAATATATGGACATTTTAAACTTCACATGGAAAAGATTAACTTTAAAGGATCCCGTGCTCTTGCAGCTTTTAGTGTGTGTGTGTGTGTGTGTGTGTGTGTGTGTGTACGTGCATGTGTGTGTGTGTATGTGTGTCTATGCGCGTTATTTGGTTGGTAAGCACAAGAGAACATGCCTTTGGACTTTTGTTTGTCATTTGGCGTCGGAGTGAAGAAATGCATTCTGTTCGAGTAAACATTGATTGCGTCACTCAGTGTGCTGCGCAGCAGCCAGATTCCTCATGTTTGTGCAGGAGAGACATTCTGGAGAAGGTTTTGGAGCAGCTTTTGCACTGGTATTTCTTTACATCCGAGTGGGTCTGCAGGTGGGCCCTCAGGTTTGACCTGTCTGCGAACGCTCTACTGCAGTGAGGACAAGAGAAGGGCTTCTCCCCTGGGGGCGGGGTGGGGAATGAAAAGAAAAAGAGCAGATTTAGAAGAAACACAACATTCGGTAATGGCAACAAGTAACATCAACCACATTTTGCCAGAAGAATGAGGAACACAACCTACCATTAAGTGCCCCAGGAAAGATATGAGTACTAGTATCTGGCCCTTTGAGATAAATTCCGCGTTTAAAAAAAATTAGCCAGAGGGGTATTCACACTGCCAGGCACAGAGACGGTAATTCATGGAGTTGCAGGACTTTCCCTTACTAAGGCTTTCTGCGGGGGCAGGTGCAGCTGATGGGAGCCCCTCCCGGCATTTCCCAATCCTTCCCCTTTCCCCTCTTTCTGTACTCTGACTGCAGAATGATTCTGTGTAATGAATAAAAAAATTCTGCAGAAAAAAAAAGATAAAGAAACAGAGGCGCAAATCAAATTCAGTTGCAGCCACTCAACTCAATAAGCAGCAGTAGATTGTACAGCCAGGATGTAACTGACTACAAAAAAAAGCTACAGGAGAAGTCTTCAGCTATTTAGCAAATCATTTGATTAGGATAGCAACATCTGTATTTGCTGACTACCAGGGGCAGTTTCAATGAACACACAATCGTGCACATCTTTCCTGATTCTCTGGCTGATCTTTGAGACCAAGCCACCTGAATCTACTTTCCAAAGTCTAAATACTGTTTGCAGTTGTCGGAGCAGAGGTTGTTAGTAAGAAATGGAGCACTTTGTGCTTAGCAAGCACCTATCAATGATCGACCATCAGCAAAAACACCGTGTCACCACTTCGCGCAAAACTGACACCCAGCTCCCACCGCTAAGGTGTCAAAGATCAACATTCTCATCTACATTTTTCTCTTACCGGTGTGAGTTCTGATGTGTCCTTGAAGCAACCAGGGTCTGGAGAATGCCTTGCCACAAATCTTGCAAACACAAGGTAATGTGTGGGTCCGAATGTGCATCTTCAGGGCGCCCAGGCTCACGTATTCCTTGTCACAGTATTTACAGCTGAAAGATTTCCTAGACTGGGCATCACAGTGCAGCTGCTTATGCTTGGCCAGCCCAGAAAAAGTTGAATACGTCTTATTGCATAAATTGCACTGAAACTTTTCAGCTTCAATGGCGTGGGGGTCTGAAAGCTTGGATTGTAGTCTTTCCTCTTCATCACTAATGGGACTTTCGGAGCCACTGTGGTCCTTGGATGAGGTGTCAGATGGAGGAGGGGGACTCACTCGCCCCAAAGAGGAAGGGTATCCGGAAAGCGGAGAGAGGCCACTAGGCAGTGGGGAGTGGAATGGAGCTGCCGTAGTCCACATGGTAATGGGGCTGTATGCTCCTGAGCTGAGGATCTCTGGTTTGGGTATGACAGGCATGGGGTAACTCTCATAGAGATATGGGGAAATGATCACTGGGGAAAAGAAAAGGAAAGGAAAGAAGATTAAGGTGAACGTGTCTACACACACACACACACACACACACACACATACACACACACTGAGAAACTATTTGGCAACACACGGGACTTTATAATGAAGAAGACAGTCCCCTCAGGAGACATGCATAGCGATCAGACGTCTGCAGCTTTGGTACTGAATGCCCAAACAGTCTGACAGCTGCCTGAGCCGCCTGGCCCTTGCATGGGGAAGAGAAGCCCGCAGAGGGCCTTACTGACCCGGCTTGGAGGCCCACGCAGTCACCATGTGCAAACACACAGAAAAGTGGTTTCCCTTTTATAGTCGGGCTATTTACATGTGGTGTGACTGCGGGTACCACGATAGGGGTAAGTCAAGGTGGAAAAGAACCTTATTACACGGGGAAAAATTCACCATTTAGTACGTTGCCGCTTACCCTCCACATATTCATTATGCATGTATAAACAAGCCTCAGAAAGCCAGGCTGTAAGAGCTGAATGAGGTTTTCTGAGCCAGCTAACAGTTCCAAAAGTTTTGAATTAAAACCCAGCCCAAATGATCCACAGACTCTGAACTCTCTTTCAGGACCGTGCTAGGACGAGAAAGGCGAGCAGTTCGGCCCGCGGCTGTCGGGCAGCGGGCGCGGAGGAGTCACACGCAGCTTTAGATCTACCCATTGCCGGCTATGAGCTGCAGATACACTTTTCAGTTTTGGCCTTACCTGTGTGGGTGTCCAGTTCGCTGTAGTTTGGCTTTTTGGAGGCGTTGAAATGCTTCTTGACCAGGAAGGAGCGCGGCATGGTGCCGGCGGGCTGCGGGCGCGGATAACGGTCCGGCGGGGGACGCGGCCGGGCCCTAGCGCATCGCGGCCGGCGGGGCTGGCGAGCGCTCAGGTGCGGCAGGACGCGGCGCCTCCGAGCCGCCCGGCTCCTTTAGCGACCGCGGCGGCCGGCGCGGGGAGGGTTTTCTTGCTGGCTGCGGCGGGCCGGGCCCAATCGCGGCGCGGAGGCTCGGGTTTCAGCTCCTCCCCCCGGGACAGCTGTGAGCAGAGGAAGACTCTGTCGTCAGACTCAGTGACTCTGGTTCAAAAATGGGCTGTTTGTCGGCCTTTCGGTGGTGGCAAAACATAAGCGTCTGCGTCTTTTCGAGGGCGGCGATGTCACGCAGCCCGGCCGGTGATGCGCGCGCTGCGAGGCCCCGCTGGTGCGGCTCCCAGATGTGCGCCCGGCGTCCAGATGTGCGCCCGGCGGGCGCCGCGGGGGGCGAGGCCGCCGGGACCCCGGGCCGGGCCGGGCCGGGCCGGGTGTCAGGGGAGCGGCGTCTGGCGCGTCTGATGTGCTCGCGGAGCCGGCCGTGAGTCCACTCGGCTCTTGCGAAAGCCAGGCAGGAGCGCGGACGGAGGCGCCGGCCGCGGGCGCAGGGCCGCTTCCTCGAGGAAATTAAGTCGTCTTCGCCCCGCGCGGGCCAGGCCGGCGGGAGCGTGCGCCTGCAGCGCTGCACACCCGCTTGTCCGAGGATCTGGAAACCCGCAAAGACACCCAAGGAGGCAGAGGCGGGGAGCGGCGGGGGCCTGTCACCAGGAAGCGTGGGGCGTTTTCTCCTAGCACATTCAATACGCATTCCTGTCCTTTCGTGTGGCACGGAGTGTTTTAATAAAAATTGTGTCTCGAGAGAAATCCTTTCTTTTTAATAGCTGTCTGCTTTCGGTTGGTATCTTCCTTTTAGTATGAAATTATCAAAACCCCTCCCACCCTCTGGGTTTCCTGTATTGCATTAAAAAAACAAGATTGTTACGCACAAACATACTAGTTGGTTAAAGTTGTAAGGAGACAACTCCAAGTAACTAGCAAAAGCATTTTGATTTTTTATATAGGATTAACTATAAGTTTTTAATGCTTCATCTTGAAAAATAATATTTTCAAGCACCTCTGTCCATTTCCACACTCCCCCTTCACCTCTTTCTTGAAGAAAAAGAGAACAAATTTGCACGAAGGCCACCCTCTTCTTATTTCTAACATATGCTGGACAAAAGGAAAAAGCAAAATAACAGAGGCAGTGTCAAGACTTGTAAATGACAAGTGCCTTGTCAGACTGCATAATTTCTTAATCTTGGGATGAGAAAACGTGTGTGTGTGTGTGTGTGTGTGTGTGTGTGTGTAGAGTGGGGCTTGGAAGACTTCCTGAGCTGATTTCAATGACTCCTCTTTTTCCTTCCAACAGTCTGTTAAACAGAGGAAGGAAGGTAGAAGAATCCTTCTGTTAAGGAAATTGTATGTGTAGGAGACAGAAAAATACAAATACTCATTAGGTTTCTTCACAGACTATTACCTGGAATACAAATCACAGCCAGAGTTACTTTAGGTGAGACCTTGTTCAGACTTGGGCACCTGTTTATTAGAAATAGAGACCTCCTTACCTCCCTCCATTGTTTCTTGCAAACACACACACATTTTGTTAGAATTATGATAGAGCTCAGAAAACACAAATTGCCATGGGTATTAATTTTCCTCTTTCATCCTATGCAGCTTATTCAAATAGAGGGGAATACTTTGATATACATGTGTGCTGGCAGTTGTAAGACACTAAAAGGCCTGCTAAAATATGTGTTTTTATAGTCCATTTAAAAAAGCTTAGCAATAGTTCACTAAGCTTGTACTTGGACGCCAGAGACATAACCCAGCTGAGGCCCCTCCGTAGGTGCCCAGGATGGGGGCACATGCCACAAATCCCAGTCGGGATATGCTGCTCCACCTACTCCGAGGAGCATAGGGTGCTCCGGGTTGTGCATGTGGCATACCTCTGCTGCCATCGGCATGCTAACTTGTCACCTGTGAGGCCTGCTCTGCTGTCAGAGGAGGGAGAGTCCACACGCTGAAAGCCTGAGTCAGACTAAACAGGTGCGCGGCTCAGACACCTCGGAGGGCCCTTGGCTGGGGAACACTGCGGTAACAACTCAAGGAAGAAAGTCTGGGGCACGCCCAAGGGCCAGCTGTAAGGCCGTTGCTAAGACAGGGCAGGATTCCTCTCCTGCTAGCCAGAGGCCCATGTGGAGCAGCTGGCTTTGGTCACTGACTGAAAGATTCTCTCTGGACCAGGGGCGGAAATCTTTGCCTAGGCAATGAACCACATGAAATTTTAGATGTTTCATCTGAAATCAAATGAAAGCCAATCCATAATTGAGGGGGGAACCCCCACCAAAACTCAAGCGGGTTTTGCAAACACAAAGAATCAGAGCTAGGTTGGGGAGAAACTGATGCGGCAAGATTAGGCAGGCAAGGGTGGTTACATATAAAAGAAGAGGCAGGAGTCTTGCTAGCTGCAGCCCAGGTGGAATGAAGCTGGGAGCACAGGCTGTGTAAAACAGGGAAGGTCCAGACTCTAAACAGTTTGATGCAATGTAGGAGAAAATGAAAATTTTAATGACCTTTTGCAGTGGGGCTAAAAAATACTCCCAGGCTTAAGACTCCCTGTGGCCCACTTTCTGGCTCTCTTCTGTGGACTAGATCCTGAGCATTGCCTGGATCCTAGAAGCGTAATTCTCGTGATGTGCGTATGACATACCTGCCAGGCGCTCATTTCTCCTGTTTTTCTAAAGAGCAGACCAATGTCACTTGGGAAAACTCTACAAATTAAGGGTCTGGGACTTTGCTCACAGGCTCTGTGGAGCAAGCTTGCCCTGCCACATAGGGAAGTACACTGGATTCGCGAGGCTTTGGAATGCATGTTGGATCCGTTTACTTTGCACAGAGATTTAGGCACACTTGGGTATTTCAGAAGTGTTGAAAACAGACTGGGAACTGACTGCCATGTGTGGGCTTGGAGTCCATGGAGCACTGGCCGAAGGTTCTGGGGCCGGGGAGAGGCAGGAAATGCTGTCTGCAGCTCTGCTTTGCCTCCTCCATGCTCCTCCCCTATTCCCAACTTCAGCGGTGACCCAATTATCCCTGGGAGATAGGTGGAGGGGTTAACTCCCTTGAACGATATGAAGTAATAAAAATGCCATTGGTTTGGCTGTGATATATGGAGCATATTACAATATATTACTAATGTTAAAAGCTGTTTAGGCAAGAACAAAGGTCATATGGTGACTGAAGTTTGAATGACAAAGAGATGATGGCATTTTGTGGTTTCGTACATGTACACATCAGTGTAAGTATACCAATGTGTGTTCATGAATTATAACTGGACTGACCCTCAGATAAAGCAAAGCATCCCCTAAAGCAAAAGCTACACATACTACCTTTCAGCACCAGTGCTCCTCTAGCTACGGATTACATTTAATACTTCTCTATACTTTTTTAGAATAGTTAGAGGCAATTTTTTAAAAATAAAAATGGTAGACTTGTAAGAGTGGGCACAGGATTCTAACTGTATATTCTGAGGTTCATGGGAAGAGGTTCTTTCCTCTGAAACTGGGGATGGATCTTACCTATACACTCAACGTACACAAGTACTCAAAGATGCCAGGAGAGCCGACTCTGTGTGTGCGCATATAAATCTGTACAAATTGAGGTGAAAAATAGTAGTAATCCAAATGGTGCTGTTTAGGACTTTCTGTTCTTTCCAGTGTTTTTTCACCAGGCTGGTCGCCACTACTTTCCTGAGTGTCTGGAGTTAAGGTTGATGTATTTTGCTCAGTCAGGGCTAGTAAATATTTAAGATCTCTTCAAACATCTAACTTGAGAACAGCATTTTAAGAAGATCTATTTTTGTTTAAAAAAATATCTATTTTCTGCCAAATGGCTTGTGTTTGGAAGGTTCTTCCTTGTTACATTTTTACAATCTCATCTCACTGTGTGGATGTAACGTGGTTAGTGTGTCCTCCACCGTAAAAGATGTCTATCTCTTCAATGTTCTGCTTGTACTTTGTGGAAAGTGGTGGTGAACTTATCTGTAAGATGAGTAATAAAGATTAAAAAAATAGAGAATCTTTTTTTAACACAACCATTCAGGGATATGTGGTTGCAAAGTGACACCTATTGGTAGGCTTGGGGAGGCTCCCTGCTTTCTTTTTCTCTGCCAGAACTTTTTAACAAGGTCTGCCATCTAGCGGAAAAGGGATTGATTTGGCTAGACCTTAACCGTTAACCTGCCTTAGTTTTGAGATGAGCATTATATGAAACTTTTTGAATCTATTAATTTATGCCTAGTTCATAACACAGCACTGTGAGGATAGAAATAGTCATGATATTTCTATGATGCATCATGACCATTTTATAAAATAGATGGCTCGGTGCACTTCCATCTGAACAGCTCAGAAGGAAGTAGCAGCTGCTAACATGGTGCTGCAAACCGAGTGAGCCAGTAGGGTGACTGATTTCTTGGATTCAGATATACGTCTGCAGGCATGGCATTTTAATGACAGGGAACCTAGCCTAAGGCCGCTTTCCCAGGGGCACTGGGATGGGGTGGAGGGAGCCCCGACTTTTATTATGTCTACCTCCAAGTGCTGCCCACTTCAGGCACTGCTATGCACTGTGGTTTGCTTACAAGATGAAGACACTCAGGATTCATCAGTTTGTGGAGTTATGGTTAATGGTAAGAACTGTCACTCTTGAATGACAGTCTTATCATTAATATGAGCTGGCCACAATGTCAAGCACCTCATATGCATTATTTTATTTTTTAATTAAAAAAGTCTTTTGCTTATTCATTTATGTATTTGGTACAGGGTCTCACTGCACTGCTCAGACTCCTAGTGATCCTCCTATCTCAGCCTCCCTTGTGTGGAATTATAGGCATATACCACCACACCACCACGCCCAGTTCCAGGCCATCATGGCATGCCTGGGCTTCCGGGGCTGGCATGTTTTGCAGTGCCAGGGATGGAACCCCAGTCCTTGAGATTGCCAGGCAGGGGCTTAGATTGCCAAGCTATCTCCCCAACCACATGCATTATTTTAATGAATGCCTTAAAACTAGATTTAATCCTGAAAGATTAATACTACCCCTCTGTGAGGATGAAGAACTGAAGACCCAAAGAAATTCATTATCTTAACTAAATCACACTGCTAGTAAAGAATACAGAGAGGTAGGATTTGAATTTAATTGGACCTGATTTTCAAGTCATATGTATTTCACTACTCTTTTAAAGTGTAACATGTCCTGGACCATATGTAAAACCTGACCTGATGGAAAATTTGCCTCTCTACTTTTGCTTTTCCATTTTAAAACTTAAAGAGCTTTTTTTTTTGTACCAGGGATCAAACTGAGGACCTTGAACTTGCCAGGCACTATGACACTGAGCTGTTTCCCCGGAAACTTCAGAAAGCCTTTCTATGTGGAATTTCCCATCTGTCATCAACACCTCGCCTCACCTTTCACTTTTCTTGAATAACCTTTATGTCTTCAGTGCTTGATTGTAGAGTGGAAGACACTTGCCTCTAGCTGCTGGGTGTGGGATCTTAATGACTCCTGGAATACCATCCTAAGGGCTTATTAAATACCTACCATTGTCTTTTGGACTGTCAAATAAAGCTGATCATTCATTCTTATTGTCAATTATCATTTGGTGTTTCAAAGCTGTATGGTAATCTTTATTGCTTTAGTCCTTATTCACATTTTGTGGGTAAAATTAAGAAATAGTATTTTCAAATATACTGGAGGAAGTCTTTAAATTGATCAGCTCACCCTCATTCTGTATTATGAGCTTATGTGCATGTGAGAGTGTTGGGGGCCAGAGTGGCCTCCACTGGTTCATATAGGAGTTGGGCGTGTTGGGAGCTTGTTGAATAGGTTGATCTGTACCCATTTACAAGGAAGATTGAGGCAACTCCTCAGAAGGATGTACTCAGAAAGAAGAGAACTGGAATTCAGGTCCACCAAGTTCGATCTTTTAAAAAGCCCTCAGGTGCCAGAGAACAGCATTTATTCAGAGTAAACCCCAGTGCCTGCAACCCAATGTCTCTGTTATGCAGAATCTGACATAGATTTCTTCCAGTTAAACCTAAACATGGCTTTCCTGAAATGTTAATCACCAAAGGACGGGCAACTGTGCTCTGGAGCCTCAGAGGCAGAAGTGACAAAAGATGTAGAGTGGGTTCCAAGAGCGCTTCTCACGCCCTACAGTGGAAGACAGCAGACTGCCAGTACGAGCTTTAGTGATGAGCATACCAGCCTGTACTGGCTGGGCCAAGAAGTAGTATGTGGGATCCACGTGGAGGTACAAGTGCTACGGCTCTACACTGAATGCTTGTGTCCCCTGTCCCCAAATGTACCTTTTTGAAAATATTTTTTTCCATAATTTTATTGAGAAACAAAATGTGCCTGTTGAAACCTAGAACTTTTTGTGGTTGGGTTAGGAAGTGAGGTTTTTCATATATGATTAGATCATAAGGTGTTATAGCTTGCATCTAGATGTTCACTCAAGCACTCATGACGTAAGTCATGGGGATGGGCTCCTAGAGTTTGTGACTGATTTATGGTCCAATGCTGGGAATAAGGGTGTAAAGTGCTACACTTTCCTTTGGGCAAGTAGCCTCTATACAATCTGAGGGAGGGAAAGAGGCTTGTCTCTCTCTCTTCTTCTCTTGCTTTTGTTGTCTTCCGCTGCTGTGAACTTCTGTCCCTCTGCCATGTGCCACCCTGCCAATTCTGGACTGAAATCTGTGAGCTAAATCAACCTTTCCTCATTTAACTTTGAGTGTTGGATGTTTTTTCCCAGCCATGACAGTAAAGTAACTAAGATAGAATTTAGTGCCAGGAGTGGGGTTATAAGATTTTTGCCCAGATTGTAAAAGTTTTGGGAGGATAGCAGTGTGCACCTGAGATGGCAGTGTGCGTGAAGCTGTGAATGTAATTGCAAAGAAAGGTACAGTGAAGACCCCAAAAGTTTAAAAAAGCCAAGAAAAAGTGGATTATCTGGGGGAAAACTACAAGGAGGGAGCACAGCAGGCTCTAGAGAGAGGCCATGGGAGCTATAACTACCAGGAGTGCCATAGGGGTGGAGACACCTAAGCCCTTTAGAGTTCACATGCTGCCACAGATTGTCTTGGATGCTGCACATAAAACTACATGATATAATGTTTGCCCTGATGGAATCTGGACTTGTTTTGGTCCCATTCTTTTGTACCCTTATTTGTAACTATTGGAATGGAAAGATCTATGTTGTACCATTAAATTTTGGAAATTTTTAACATTCTTTTCATTTTTACAATGGCTCACAGCTATGAGTTTGCTTAAATCTAAGAGGATTCTTGGGACTTGGACTTTTCAGGAATGCTGAAACTGTTAGGACTTGGCCAGCTCTTACAGGCAGATTAAATGCTTTTTACACAAGGAAATATACATGATTCTTTGGGGGGCCAGGTGTGAAACGTTATGATTTGTGTGTGGATTTCTCCCTAAAGTTATGAGGATGGGTTTCTAGAGTCTGTGATTGATTCATGGTCCGATGCTGGGATAAAGGGTCTGTGCCATTCCTATCTAAGATAGGTGACCTACATACAATATAAGGCACTATACAAGGCTTGTCTCTCTCTCCCTCCTCTCTTGTTACCTTTGTTGTTTTCTGATGCTGTGAACTATTGCTCCTCTTCCATGTGCCAGCTTGCCTTGAAGCCAGCCAATTATGGACTGAAACCACTACAGACTGTGAGCTAACTAAACCTATTCTCTAATTTCTGGTGTTGGGTATTTGAAAGTCTTGTCAATGAGAGAAAATTACCTAAGACATAAGGTGACATCCTTTTGTGATTGTCTGTACCTTTCCAAGTGAGAATAAAGCAAGAAGACAGCCTAGGAACCAGGAAGTCACCAAGGCTGTGACGCATTCTTCTAGTGTTCAGAACAGATTAAGACAGCTGCCCAGTGAGAAATGATTTTTCTGAAAAATTAGTTTTCAATAGAGTGAGCAGAGGTTCCCTGCAGGACAAGAGGGATTCTTGGTAGAAACAAAGGTGTTTGGATGACAAGAGAGGGAGGGAAGGGAACNGGGAGGGAGGGAGGGAGGGAGAGAGAGAGACAGAGAGAGAGACAGAGAGACAGAGAGACAGCGATAGAGACAGAGACAGAGAGACAGAGAGAAATTAAGAGAGAGAGAGGGAGCGAGGAAGAGAGGGAGGAAGGAAGAGAGAGACAGAGACAGAGACAGACAGACAGAGACAGAGACAGACAGAGACAGGGAGAAACAAAGAGACATAGAGAGACAGAGAGACAGAGAGAGACAGAGACATAGACAGAGACAGAGAGAGAAAGGAGAGAAACAGACACAGAGAGAATGTTCTCTAGGAGAATGGAAAATGCTCTCTCTAAGACCATGAAGGACAATTCTATGTAACTCACAGAATGTGCTCTAGGACATGCAGGTCCTGACTCTATGGGAAGGGATCTATCTGTATCACCTGCATATTGGACAAGGGAAGAGTGAAGACTGGACCTGAGTGTGAAGGTAGGCTCCTGATCAGAGGAGCCCTGTTCATAACCCTGCTGCTTTCTCAGACTCCTGTTCAAATCATCAATCACCTCATAACAAAGACATTGCATTCAAAATCCTTTAAGACAGCAGATTGAAAATTCTCAAGATGAAGCCCAAATTCTCTTCTGTTCATAGTGTGCATCTCAAGTGCTACAACTGTGAACTTGGAAAACTGTTGTCCTGAGGCAGGCCTCAGTGAGCTCTGTCTAAGTGCTAGGTGTGCAAGAGCATCCCAGTTACCACAAGCTCTCTGTCACGCTCTGCTGTTTCATAGACATTGGACGTCAGTAATCCATCAAACCTGGTTCTGCTCTTTGCTAACCAAAACCCTAGAAAAAACACTGGCCGTATCATCTGGCAGGAGATTGTGAGTGCTTAGATGTAACACTGGTGAACTTATTTGTGGAGATAAAAACATTTCGTATGCTGTGATCTCGCAGAGCAGATTGTGCCTTAAGCCTCCTATAAATAGCACCTACCAAAACCAAAATATGTACTTCCTGTATACAATGATTTTTTTTTTCTCAAAGTACTTTTTAAAAAAATATTTAGCACAGGGTCTACAGGGTCTCACTACACAGATTGGACTTGTAGTGATCCTTCTTGTTTTTCAGTCTCCCAAGAGCTGGGATTACAGGTGCATGCCACCACACCCAGTCTCAACTGCCATCTCAGTGGGCCCCAGGGACAGGGCAGGCACAACAGGGCAGGGATTGAACCTTGGACCCTGCATCTGCCTAAGCAGATGTTTTAATCTGCTGAGCTATCTGGCTGGCCCTCTTGAAGTATTTTTTGACTTTCATTTAATAAATAAAAGTCTTACCTTAAAATAAGAATGACCTTGGGAATGAAATATAGTCCCCATTTGTTCATTTTGAGTTTCACCACCCTGTCCTTGCACTCAGACCTTCAGCTGTCATTGAGGGATGTATCCTGATTGCTTGGGAGAGGTGACAGCTTTTCATTTGAGGACAAAGAATGTTACAGTCTGACCTGGAAGCTGTTGATGTCAATCTTGAAAGCAGTGGAGAAATACCAATGAGTCCTTTTATCACTGAACCTTCTGGGGCAGGGACACCTTCCTTCACTGTCCAGCACCACACTGAAGGTCTAGACCCTCGAGGGGATGGAGACCATCGCTGTACTGTCAGGCAGAAGGCCTAGACTCTATGAAATATCTGGAACTGATGATGGAAGAAGGCAAGAAGTCTGAAAATAACCCAGAGCCTTCCTTTGCTCTTGAATCTGTGTAATTATATTGATGGTGAGTGAGTGTTGGCCTATGACAAGGTATTACACTTTAGAAACTGGAAAGAGAATCTGATTCTTAGAAGGAAGCTGAAGTGGAACGAATTCACAGGACATAAGAGTGAGGAAAGCTCAGCAATCTTCATTTTCTGTTTCTCTTGCTTTCCCTTTCCCTCCTCCCCCTCCTCTTTCTCCTTTTATCCTCTTCTCCCTCTCCTCATCTTCTTCTTTTGCCTCTTGCCTGTGGCGAGCAAGAAGCTTTGCCAAGGGTGTAAGCTACGTTGGCATCCCAGAGGGGATGATCAGAAATTTGGTGGGTTTGGTAAGATGATCCCATACAGAGAATCCCCAAAGCTGGGAGCAGCAGCACTAAGGTCCACACCCTCGTCCTTGTGGTGCATGCTCTGCTCTCCCTTCTAAGGAAGGCTGCACACTTCCAGCCACATGGGCTAGAGACTCTCCCTGTCCATACTTCTCCACTGCTGTCACGAGTGCCATTAACAACTTCCAAGTAAGACTTTAACACAAGGCTCAAGAAAGCGGCCTCTGGGGCATCCTGTATCAAAGCTACCCCTACTTTTAAGTTTAATTAATCAGCGTTGTCAAATATTCCCTGAAGCCCTCTACAGAAATCAAGGTAAGGAGTAGATCACTATTTTCAAAGTCATTTGCTTGGGACCATGCTCTGCCCTCCTCCTGCATGCAGTGGTAATATTTATGGAGCTTTTTCTGCTTAGGACACCAACCCTGTACATTCTCCTTTGGTGTTCAGTCTTCCCCTTCAGCACCCTTGCAGAACCATATCAGAACAGGAGCCAGAGCACATTGGGAAGGTCAGTGGGAACAACAACTATTGCTTAAAGACCACTGCAATTAAAATATGATGTCATGCCATGGAAAGAAAATAACAGAAGTGTGAGTTTTGCTTTCAGTTAGAGTGCACTGGTGTGTAAAGGGAGAGTCTCTAGCTCACATGACCGGAAGTGTGCAGCCTTCCCTAGAAGAGAGAACGGAGCATGACAAGGACAAGTGTGTGTACTTAGCGCTGCTGACCCCAGCTTTGGGGATTCTCTGCATGGGATTTTCTCATCAGTGAATTTCTTTGGC
>NDGM011105878.1:0-12575 GCA_002564305.1 Octomys mimax | reverse complement strand
ACACACACACACACACACACACACAAAATAAATAAATAAATGTTTAAAAAAATAAAAAATAAACCAAATCATTCTTTAAAAAAAAATAATGATAGACCAGTTTTGAGTGATTTGTCCTCATAGGATGGACTGTAGAGAAACTGCAGTTAGCAAGTGCGTGTGTGACATGGGCCGAAGCCTGGAGCAGGCGGACTCGGCTGTTGGGCTGAGGAATGAGAGAGGGGGCCCGTGGCTGTCTAGGTCAGGACTGACAAAGAAATAGATGCAGCGGAAGGGAAACTCGGAGCAGCTCCACACTCAGGCGTTAGGATTAGGAGACAGAAAACGACACTAACAAGAAATATAAGCCTGTTTTGCTTTTAGGAGGTTGTTTTGCAGACTCGATTCTCCAACCATGGTGTACGTTCTTGACCCCGTAGGTCTGCGATCGGGATGAGTCTCAGCCTTCTTGCTGGCTGTACCAGACTTGCGAGTTGCTGCTCTGGGCTGGAATTGTGCCAGAACTTCAGAGTGGGTGTCTGAGGCTTCGAAGGCCGTCTCCGAGACAACATGGGGTTTCCCTTCGGAGACGAGATGCGCTGTGATGCCGCCCAGTCTGTGGCCCAGGGGTGGTTTGGTGGGATGAACTCAGAGGCTGGGAACGCCTAGTCAAGACTGACTTGGGAGAGCCTGACTCTGACACTGCAGAAGGTTTAGGGATGCCGCCCCCAGCATATCTCTCTTAACCATGTATCCAGGAATTGTGTATGGTGAAAATCAATCCAAGCCAATTTAAAAGTGCTTTTCAATAAAGACACAATAAGATTTCAAGTGATGAAGAATTCTTTTATAGCTTTCATTAGCAATCAGAAATTAAACTTTGATGGTGTTTAAAATTTTCCCTGCATGTAGTAATTAATAGGACATCTTATAGTTAGTGCCATCTTTTATTTAATGACTGAAGTTCAATATTCAGGACCTATGTTTGCTTTGTACAGAGTTAAGACAAATGTTTTAAAAGTTTTTGTTTTTCTCAGAACTTTGTTTCCTTGATCTAGACTGAGTAGACTGGTTTAATTCAGTGTATCCCCCAAAACCCCAAAAAACAATTCCCTAAGGCTTCTATGTCTTCTGACTTAGATGCTGGTAAAACTAATGAATTATCGTAAAACATGTATGAGTATAAAATGTGTCTTGGCCTTCTCTGTAGTCTCAGTGATGTCTTGCATGTGTCCATCACACCAGTCTTGTTTCCAGAGACATCCCCCTTGTGAAAGGAAGCTGATCTGAACCCATTATCCGGCACACAGCCCTTCTGGTGATTATGAATTTTCCTACACAGGTGCGTGCTACGGAGGATGCGTAGCATCCAATTCTCATCACTTATATATGTGTGTATAGTATTACAGTGAAACTTTTGGCCATGCCAAAGAGGTCCTCACACCAAAAATCAGAAATGAACAATTGCACCACCCTCAGCAGCAAAGAAGGCAGACACACCCAGGTGCCACTGGCTGAGAGAACATCGCTCACCCGCTCCTGCCCCTTCCCGGGAGGGGTGACTGCTGGGACCCTGCTCAGCTGTGCCTGTCATCTCCAGTTTGATCTCCCCAGCTCTGGGACAGTTGGCGCTTCTCTGTTGGCACTTGTAGCTTTCATTAGCAATCAGAAATTAAACTTGGATGCTGTCCCTCGGTAATCACTTGTGTGTGGATAACTTGGCTGCCTTCAAAGGGCTGCCCTCAAAGGCAAGAAAGAGGAAAGTCAGGCATTCTGCAACTTGGCAGTTGGGGAAACTGAGGCCCAGAAAGGGCGATTGACTTGTTCAGATCCTACCAGGTCCTGGCAGGTGCCAGAGGAGGGGTGGAGCCTAGGCTGTATGATTCCTTGTTTGCTGCTCTTTGCTTTTTTCCTTCTCTGGTCCCTGTGGAGCTGCTCCAAGGTTTGAGTTAGGAGTAAAATAGAGCTCCCCCTCTTCCTGATTCATGGTCCCTCAGAAGCACGTATGCAGCTGCCACAAGTCGTCCTTCTCTTCAGGCCAGTCCTGTCTTCTCTCCAGCCTGTAGGAAACCTTTCCAGGTCACTGAGAGGCACAGGTATTTGTGGGGGTGACAGGTCAACTTTATTACCTGAGCACCTGCCGAAGGGACACATGGGCCCTGGATGGTTATTATTTTACACTTTTGTCACCTGTTAGCCTTCTCTAAATACACCGTTCAATTTCACACAGGACTCCTAGCACATGTTATTGTCAGTTAAGTCTCCAAACTGGGCCCGAGTCTTTTAGATATGTTGGGGACATCGGCTGACCAGACCCCGTGGGTAGCCACTTCAGTTTCTCTTGTCAGAGGGTCTTAGAAGATGAGCAGTGGAAGTGCCTTAAAGAATAGTGCTGGTGCCTCACCAAGTACTTACCTAGTCAACATGTGGGGGTGTCATGACAGGTAGTAAATATATATGAGGGTTCTAATACACTTCTAAAGTTGTTATGCTAATAAAGCCTGAAATTACTTTTTAAAAATGTGACCACCATGCTATTGATTTACACTAATATTTTCTTTCATACTCCCTTTTTCATAAAAAGTTACTTACATTGGTGGCATAAGCCTGTAATCCCAACATTGTACCGTGGATACTGAGACAGCAGGATCACGAGTTCAAGCCTGACATGGGGAGTTTAGAGACCTAGCCAGAGCCTGTCTCAAAACAAAAACTTTAAAAAGGCTGAGGCAATAGGTCAATGTAAAGGCCCTGGGTTCAATCACCAGCCCTGGAAAAAACAAAATAAGACAAAATGCAAACCGATACATAAAAAGTTATTACCAAGTAGGATCTTCCTACTCTTGCACATATTTATCCTTTTATCAGTTTGATTTTTTTTTTGCCTGTTAAATAAGTTATTTATTTGTTGCTTTTTCAAAAACTAAAGGGAGTTGGAAGGGAGTGCCTTATAATTGTATAGCAAACAAGTTCATTTTAAAAATTCACTGAAGCATTGGCTTCTATTAAGCCTAATTCAATAAATATTGATTGAACATTTGGATTGCTTAGCTATTATGGGTAAAGCAGTGAATGAGGCAAAGTCCATATCCTATGTGATTTATATTCTAATAGGGAAGGAAAAAAAGGAATGAGTAGAACTATTCCTCAGGGAGTGGTAAATGTTATAAAGAAAGATGAACCTGGGTAGGAGAAAGAGAGGAATGAATGGGACAGTGTGAGCTGCTTACATAGTGATCGGGGAACTCTGAGGATCGAAAGGTAGAGGACAGTCGTTAGTGAAGTGTGGGCCCAGCCACAGGAAGAGCAATCGCAGAGGCTCTGGGATCTTGGAAGGTTCACTTTCATGTTAGGGTGACACTGTTGTTTCCACAAGATAGTTGTGCTAGTCTTTCAGCAATTTAGGACAGAATTTATCCAAGCTTGAAGACCGAGCTTGATTGGAATACCGTAGAGGCTTCCGACCCACTATTTTTTTTTTCTTAGCTTCTGGTACTTCTTAACAACATGTAGTCTGCCATTTACTCTTTGTTCTTTCTAGAAAGTGAACGTTAAGCACAATGAGGATGGCTTTGCATCATCCGTGACATTTTTGTTTGTGTGTTTGTAAAAAGGTTCATTGTCTCCTTATAAGAGCCTGGAATCTTCCTTACAGTTGTCAGAGAGGTGGACCCATGCCTGGCGTGTGTCTAAGCCAAATATCCTGATAGCTCCTGATAAATGCCAGGCTATTGGTAATGTCCATTTCTCACAGAAAGCCAAGGACAGATTATTCTTTATTCATTTTCTGGCTCCAAGTAGGTTTTCTTTTTGTTTTTGCAGCCTAACCTTTTTGTCATCTTTGGCATTTTTCACGGGTTCTAGTTCTTTCCTGGCTTAAGTCATGCATTTCTGACGTTCTCCACAGAGGTCACCTCTCCTGTCTTGTCTCCTCTTTGTTCTGTGTTTCCCCTCCCACCCCTTATGCACTGTTTTGAAGCCTGAGTCCCTTGAATGGCTGCTTCTCTAGCCATGCCAGTCTTGTACTCTCTCTCTCCAGAGTTGTGTGTGTGTGTGTGTGTGTGTGTGTGTATCTCTGTGTCTGCATGTGGTGAGTTGTCATTCTTTACAGTCTATGATTCTTTTTTTGATTTTTTTATAAATAGGTTTCTATTTATAACATCTGAACAGAACATCATGTTTATCTGACTTCTAATTTTAGTACACATTTTTATTCAGATACCGTCTTGGCCCATTTGTACAGCTATAACACAACAGCTTAGACTGGGTGATTTAAAAATCACGTCATTCTGGAATCTGGGAAGTCCAGAATCTTGTGACCGTAGATTCAGTGTCTGGTGCCAGCTGCCATCTGCTTGCGTGCTGGTGCCTGATGGCTGTGTCCCCTTGTGGCAGAGGTAGAAAGGTGAGGGGCGGAGCTGCCCCTTAGCCCATCGGTAAGTCAGCCTCATGTCCAAATCACCCTTTTAGTCCTGTTATATTGAGGTTTAAGCTTCAATATGAATTTTTAATGCAAACATTCCACTCTGGTAGATTCTAAGACTGTATCTTGACTCTCGCTTTCTTACTTTCGTGGATAAACTCTAAAATGACACAGTTTCTTTCTTTCAAAGTTTCTATCACAAGAGTATTGCTAGCTGGTGGGGTTTTGTCAGTATTGGGTCAAGGAGCTCTCCTGTGTCCTATTAAGAGCACGGGACATCTGGGTTCACATCCAAGTCTACCACTTATTCTCTGGCCAGCTTTAGACAAGTGATAAGGAAGCAAGATGCCAAGCGGTTAGGACAAGGACATATTGCCAGCCCTTGACTTACTGTCAGTCACCAGTGTCATTATCAAATCAACATCATGATTCAGAGAGAAGTTATTGTCCAGTCAAATTAGTTAGAATTGACATATTTTCTAAATGAGTGACTGACGATGCTATTGTGGCTGTACAACTGTTTCTGACCTATATTAAGAAAACATCTTTCACATCTTCCTTTCTTGAGAGCCTCAATTCCTTTTAGTATAAGGATTTGACTTTCCCCAACTCCTGGCCCAAACTTTAGATTCAAACACTCGTCAAAGTGTTCAACAGAATAAGAGTCCCTACCAATATAAAAAATAAATATCCTGTAAAAGTATGCTATAAAAATATGTGAGAAGACATGTGGACTATTATGTGACCACAAAAAATGCTGCTTCTTTTAGGAATGGCAGGGCCAGCCGGATAGCTCAGCAGACTAAAGCGCCTGCTTAGGCAGAGCATAGCAGCTGGGGTTTGAGCCCTGGCATGCTGTGCCAGCCCCACCCCCGGGGCACACTGAGACAGTGATTGAGACTGGGCATGGTGGTGCACACCTATAATCCCAGCGCTTAGGAGGCTGAAAACAAGAGAATCACTGTGAGTCTGATCTATGTAGTGAGACCCTGTAGACCCTGTACTAAGTACATTAAAAAAAAACCAGAAATGGCAACCACTCCTTCAATTGCATATAAAATCAATTTGAACTCAGAATTTTGAGTAAGGAAAAGGGAATGTCTCAATTAATTACTTTAGACTAAATATACATAGCATGCTGATAGAGTGGCCCAGAGCAATCTAAAAGTGACTGTAGGGGTTTAGATTTTAGTCGGAAATATAAAATGTGTCTTCATACTGAAAAACTAGCCAGAATGAAAAAATGCTGGAATTCTTAGACAATTCATCTCTGAGAAAAGTTGAGCTAAAAATGAAAGTCTTGATGGCTTTATTTCATTTAAATTCAAAGGCAACATAAGGCACATCGAAGGTTGCCACACTCATTATTCACTGAGTGTTCGCTGCCTATCAGGCACTGTTCTGGGCTTTAGAACTACAGACATGAACAAGACAACTACGGAGGCAGGAATCAGGTGCTTCCTAAGCAGGAGTGTAAGTCCTGAAGATCATTCAGTGCTAAGAACTATTTGTAAAAAGAAAACAATATCAGAATGAATTAATGAGACACTGGACTGGAATTATGGGAGTTGGAATGGAGATAAGTAAATAGGTTAGAGATATATTTTGGGGGCCAAATGGACAGGACCTGCCAAGGAGCACAGTACCAAGGTGTGGTAAGACTGGGATTTCTGGCTGCTCATGAGTTGGGCCCTTTATTTTATTTATTTATTTATTTATTTTTATTGTAATTCTTTTTTATTTTGAAGAGTAAAAACAAGAGCAAGAAAGAAAAAAAGGCCCTTTATTGAGAGCAGAAGAATACAGGCTCAGGTGTTTAGGGAGAGGATGGATAGAAAGGAAGAAGGGAATGGAGACTTGAGGTTGAAGCTTGAAAAGCCTAGGAAGATCCACATGGAGGGATGCAACATATACAGCTAGAGGAGCAGAGGAAACAAGGGGCAGACTTGGGAGTGTCACCACCTTTATAGTCTTTGCACTCTGGGGAGATCAGCAAGGGAGACAGGAGAGAGAGGAGGGGCCGGAGAGGCAGCAGTCGAGGTGCTGGGTGGCAGAGAGGAGGTTGTTAAAAGTACTGAAGAGCTACCTCCAGAGGTAGAGGTGGGAAGCCATGAAGGAGTCCTCTCCTGCCTCCTGGAGGAGTGCTTCCTCTTCCGCTTTCTGTTTTGCTTCCTCTTCCAGGAGGGCAGCTGTCCGCTCAAGTCCTTCTGGGGGACTGAAAAGCTGTGGGCCACAGGGGTCCCAGCAGTGGCCAAAGGGTTCGAGTGGTGGGAAAGAGAGATGGTAGGCAGTGCACAGTGGGCAGGGGTGGGAAAGCAGGCAAGATGGCATCTCGAAGAGTACCTTCTGGAAAGAAGGGGCAGAGAAGAGAGGACTCCGGCACCCCTTGTGAGGCAAGGAAATGGTAGAAACTCCTGAAATAGTGCTGAAAGGACAGTTAACCTGCACAGGGGCCTGGGGTCATCTGCCATTATGCTGGGGTTCAAATGACAGAAATGGCCTGAGGTCAAGGTCTCTTCCTACTTCCTTCATCCCTCTGTAGAGGACACTGTTGAGCATCCATTAATGACTGAAACTGGCCAAGTTTGCAGGGCTCATCCACCTGAACCAGTAAGTTTGCTTATTCCTTTATGGTTAAGGACTTGCTATAAAATATTTTGATTATCTATATAGCACATATGCTGTGTTTATATGATTCATGCCCACAGGAGCATATAGAGATATGGTCTATGATGGGGTTTCATAAAATTTTTAAAAATTGAGTCACTCTGTAGCTCATAATAATAGCCATCTAGACTCAAGAAGGAGGGAGAGACATGAAAAAAAGTATTTGATTATAGTTCCTTGTAGATAGCACAGATGACATACATTTTACCATTTCAGTGCAAATTCACAGATATTGCAAAATGGAAATGAAATCAGAGTCTTCTGGTTCCATCCATCACTGAATGCTAGGAGTAGACAGCCTTCTGTGGGACTGAACAACTACAGAAGGGAAACAGGACCTGCGGCTTGGCTTCCGGCCGAGGAGCCCAGGCTGTGGGGCTGTGCGAGCCTGATCAGATGCCTGGCTCAGCCACTCGGAAGCTGCAGGACTGCGGGTGAATGACTTGCGGGCCCCCTGCCTGTGCTCCAGTCTGTAACGTTCTGGTGCATTGATTTCGCCACTGTTGGGAGGAAGACATGAGACTGCAGATTAGACAGCAAGAGTCTGGTGCTTAGAAAGCCCTTGATTCATGTAGACTATGTTAGTACTGAAATCTGAACAACAGGAAGAGCTGTTATATATATAGATAGATAGATAGATAGATAGATAGATAGATAGATAGATATAGATAGATAGATATCTATATCTATATCTATCTATCTATCTATATATATATATATATATATATATATATATACCTACCTTTGGGTGCTTGCTACTGTTCATGTCCCTCGTGTGGAGCTGACGCATGCACACAGCACATCTTCCCTCCTCTTTTCCTCCCTTTGCCTCCCCTCCCTCCCCCTCCCCCCATAGCTTGATCCCTCTCCCATTTGAGAAGTCTGTCTCCCTACTCTTGTTAGCTGTCTTTTATTTTGCTCTTTATTTATAGTTGTGTTTCTCCTACAAGAGAAACCAGGTGATATTGAAGCTCCTGGGTCTGAGCTATTTCACTTAGCAGCGTGGTCTCAAAGTGCATCCAGTTTCCTACAAATGGCTCAAGTTTATCTTTCTTTATGGCAGAGCAGTACTCTCTTATACTGATGGGGCAGAAGAGATTCCATTTTTGAACTCCATTTTAAGGAAGGGTCATTTTAAGTTCACTTAAACTATAGATAAACTCACTTCCTCACACCCTTCCATGTAGCTAACAATAAACCCACTTAGAGAAAACCCGGGTGATAAAATAGGAACAAATAGTTAAAACAACTTGGGGAACAGATCAAACATTAAACCACAGTGCCCCATGACAGGCTGATGCTCAACAGTGTGTGGGAAATGTAAACCTCATAGCAATTGCATAACGTTCTTGTAAAATTTTAAAAATGAGGTAATGAGATAATGTGGTTACTATGGAAACCAGGAAAGAGTATAATCTGGAGGTAAAATCCCAATGGGGGTTGACATTTTTGTGAAGTCCTGACTTGAGGGTCCAGGATGTTGGTCTCACGCTCATAATGAAAGCTTTCTTTGTTCCTGTGGCTTCGGTTTTTCTTGTGGGTGCTTTCCTCAGTGAGGCTGCTAATGCAGTACACTTTCCTCTATCTTTATTGTTAGATTTTGGGTAAGCCAGTGGTTCCATTTTTTTAAACTGAAATTATTATTCATGTAATTGTTGATTTACCCACATGAAGTTATAAGAAATGTTGAGAGAATATGTGTCACAACACTGTGAAAAATGTAATACAATATGACTTAGCAAATATTGTGAACAAAATATATCTTTTGGTGGCTACTATCTACTAAAATATCAGAAGTTTTTCTTTAGCCTGAATTCCCTCAATTAGAAACAAAGCTTATGAAGCTTCAAAATTATGGCAGTACTCAAACAAAATGGACAGTAAGCATTCCAATTCTCTTCTTTTAAATTATTACTAGTTTTACAGAATTTAGGCCTAAAGCAATGTCGTTTTCACAAGAAATTGTCTTTAGAACGTGTTGGAGTGCAGTCGTCACGGAGAGTTGGTACACAAAGCGACATTCCCTTTGGAGCATCCGATGGCACATCAGCTAGCAGGTGTGGAGCAGCAGACTGCTGACTTGGCTGCGATTTGGTGAGCTTGGCCAAGACGCTTAGCCTTTATGTGCTCTAGCTCTGTGAGCTGGGGTGAAAGTACCCTCGCCTGACTCATGAGGGTGCTCAGGATGCTCAAAGGTCCTGTGTCCATCTGCCTGCTTCCTCTCAGGATCTGCTCTCTGCTCTCCTCTTGCTCCCTTTGCTCAGCCCTTTGCTCGCATCCTCCAGCACCCCATGTCCTCCCACTTTCTAAAGCTGGTCCTGTTTCTTATGTAGTTTCCCTGCCTCTGCCTCATTCCTTTTCTGTTCTGTTCCCAAGTCCATTTACACACATTCTTCTTTCTTGTCTCTGCTTCCACCTCCTCTTCCACCTCCTGTCCTTAAATTCTCATTCAAAAAATTTTGGGGTGGGAACAGAAAATCAGCCTCTTTTAATGATACTGACAGTCAGCCAAGTTTGTAAAGTACTGCTGGGAATCCCAAGTTGTGTCTCTTCTGGGCCTTTGGGTTAGAGTCTCACCCTAGGAACATGGTTGTGTGATCTCCTTTATCCAAGTCGCATAGCTCCTGCTCTGTCACCGCCAGTGACCCTTCCTCCCCTCCTCTCAAACCAGTCTTACTACTTGAATATCCCTGACTCTACCACACACGCTCTTAAGTTTCAGTCCTAGAGGAGTTCTAGCCCTGTGGGGAGCCCATGCGCTGGGCAAGTCTGACCCTTGTCTTGGGGTTGTGACCTCCACTGATGAGCTGGAAGTGTCTTCTTGATGTTTCTCATGTCTTCTTCTCCTTGCCTCACACACACCACACTGTACTGATTTGCCCCGCACATAGCAGGGCCTAAATGCAGTTTTGGGATAAGCAAGTTGCTTGTCTACTTGCCTGTCTTTCCTACTACATTATGAGCTCCTTATAATAAGACCTAGGTCTCATCATGCCTTAAGTCCAGCACATGTGTTGGCACAAGGACAGTATTCAACAAATCACAGTTAAATTTATTAATAAGGAAGACTAAATACTATCGTCCTTTGGATAGAAACTGTTGAAGGAGTTGACACGCTTCTTACATTAGTCATTACAGTAAATGTATTTTACCAATATGAAAAATAAAGACTTGGGCTAAGTAGTTGGTACTGTGAATAATGGTTGGAAAACAGAGAAATATACAAGTAAATTGTCTTGGAGGTATTCTTCAAGTCTTTTCTTTCTGGAGGTAAGACAGCCATGTGATAGATTCTAATGAAACTAGAGAATATAGAAGGCAGAATCTCTTCCTGTTCTAGTCCCCTGCCACTGGTCCTTTACTACTGTACTTTCAGATTGCTGTTTCCAACTCTGTGTGTTTCTGCATCTGTATCATTATGCGCATGTACATGTGCATGTAGGAAAATTTCTAGGGCTACACTGCACTTGCCTGATACATGTATAAGCCATTTGATATGTGCCTTATAATAGTGTCAGTCATCAGGATTATAGTGACCATTCTGTCATTACCCACCTTGTATATCCAGGGCCTTGTAATTCTGGGAACCAGACACATGGCCCTTCAGGCTCTGAAGTATGGACTCTAATATACAGAGCTGGATGAAATCATTGAAGGTATTTAAAGGCAACTGGAGCCATGAAAGCCACCTTGAAGTTACCAACAAGGCTGAATTTCTAGAATGTTAGTGTTTGTTCACATTAAATTCACCATCTATTGAATGGATACATAGTTAAGAACAAAATAAACCTAAATATTTTCCAATTGAAATTTCATCAGTATTTCTGCTGTTGATCAACAAAGAAGTGATGATTGTTGTGTATGATTAAAGTGAAGAATTTAGACATGATAAGGAGAAAGAAAAATGGGATGTTCACTGAAAAATTGTAATGCTTGGCATAGAAGCCATGGTTCTTGTACAAACCCTGGTTGTCTCAGTTACTTTTCACCTGTTTCTGGGACAAAACCTGACACCCAGAATTAAGGAAGGAAAGGTTTACTTAGCTCACAGTTTGTGGAGGTTTCAGTCCATAATCAGCAGGATCCAAGGCAGAGCGGCACATTGCAGAGGGCAGCAGTTCACAGTGATGGAAAACAGCAAAAGCGAAAAGGCAGCAACCGAGGCAGCAGCCACAGCAGCTGAGAGCAGGCCTCTGTCCTGCCCTTGTATTGCATTCAGGGTAACTGTGGGTGCAGCACCCACACCCATAATCCCAGCATTGGATCCTGAGTTCATCACAAACTCTAGAAGCCCATTCCATTGACTACATGAGGCTTTGGGGGGACAGCTTGACACAAACTGTACCACTGGTCTTGCCTCCTAAGGAGGATCCAATTCTGTCCTTGCCATTTTGCTAAGGGACTGCATAGCAGGCCGCATCTTCTGATGGATGTCCCCTAGCACCAAGATTTTCCTCCTTTCAGCTTTGGAGCTACCGATTTTTCCCTTCAGTACCTTTTCTGGCATTCGCCTGTCATTGTCATAGCCATCTAACAGACGTACATTTTATCTGAAACACCTAACAGAATGATTACTCTTCATTGTAATTTATTATTGACGGGAATAACTTAGCATCACTAGCGCTATGTTTTAAAAGCATATTTTTATTTTAAATATGATTCATTTGTCCTGATATTTTCTTCCTGATGAATTAAAAAATTAGGAAATTCAAAAATATGTTTTTAAAAGGAAGGAAAATGTGTGTACTGTGTCATATAAATGCAGAAATTACTAACATTTGATATTTTTCCTTTGGCTCCTTTGCTGATATTTATATTCTCCCTTGAAATTTTGGGCTGTATAATATATATGCTTCCTGCACTTTCAGCTATCATAATATTATGATATCCATTTTCCCAGGTTGTTAGAAATCTGAAAAATAATTTTAATAGGATAGGAATAGCCTGTATTATGGATAAAGCATAATTTGCTTAACCATTCTCTCATTATAAAATACCTGTAATTCCAATTTTAATTTTTAAAAGATGTGGTTAGTAAGATCACCCGTGAATACTAGTCTGCATATCGAACTGCGTGGTTATATTGATGAAAGTGGAGCTACAAGCTCAAAGAGTATAAGGTATCTGAAAGGTCTGGATTCCACATGTCAAAATGCATCCAGCAAGATGCTAATTTATATTTTCATCATCAGTTTACAGAATGTCACTGTATTCATAGTGCCATTTAAAAAACAAAAAACCCCCCAAAACAATAAACAAGCCATAGATACCTGGGCCCCGGTTTTACCTCAGCATCATTTTGTTTCACCAGAGAACTTAAAGCGCTTGCAGGACGCTTCCCGAGCGCGTCCCGCGGTGGTGCGTGTGGAGCAGCAAAGGCGGCGTCGCGGGAGCCCCGCGCGGCTATGGGCAAGACCACGCTTCTCAGGCCCAGGGAGGCAGGAGCCCAGCCAGCCACCCCCACGTTCTCTGCGGGGAGGCCAGCCAGGCAGAGTCCCACGGGAGC
>NDGM011105873.1:0-11832 GCA_002564305.1 Octomys mimax | reverse complement strand
AAAAAGGACAAAGAGCAGCAACCTCTAGGGCGGTGATTTTCAACCCCACTGAAATGAAGATGTCTTTCAAATAGAACATGTGATTGGCTGGGTGGGAGGAAACACATGCACTATCAGTTAGCTAGTAGGGACAGTGGAGAGGCAGAGTTAAGCAGGGAGTTTCAGGCTCACCCAGCCGTTATGTAATTGTAAATTACATAATTTATAATTATGCAAGTGTGATGCAGTTTCTTTACTTCTCGACCTTTTTCTCACATACACATATTAGTACTTCTTGCCACTTAGAGTTCTCAGGCTGTTTAAAAAACTACATCCATAACACACTCAGTACAGCACCCAGTACACAGTAAGTGCACATAGGAGTGATTGTTGTTATTCTTATTGATAAAGTGCATCATGACATGATGAGAGCTGGTATGATTATGTGTTAGTCAGCCTTCCAACACTGTGACCAAGTACCAGAGGGTAATAATGTTGAGGAGGGAGGGTTTCTTTTTACTCGTGGTGGCAAATGTTTCAGTACTTCACTAGCTGGCTCTATGGCAGAAACGTGGCAGTGGAACAGGGTAGAAGAAAGCTACCCATGCCAGGGTGGCCAGAAGCAGAGAGTGGAAGAGCAAGGGAGGCTGCCAAGGACAGCATGCATCCTTCTGAGGCACATGTCTGGTGGAGACCCACTTCCTAGCAGCTGCCTGGTGACAAAGACGTCAGTGGGTTACTCCAGTGAGGAGATGAGCACCTTCATGGTAGGATCACATCTGGACCCCACCTCTGAACATCACTGCTTGGGGATTGCTTAGCAACTGTTCTGCCTGCTGAGGCAAAATTCCCAACACCCCCACATCAAGTAAGGAGAGGTTTATTTGGGCTCACAGCATGTAGAGGTTTCAGTCACCACTGGTGGCCCCAAGGCAGGGTAGTGTGGCACACAGGCATCATGGAGGAGAGACAGGTCATGGTGGCCACAAGGCAGAAGGCAGAAGGCACAGGTTACACATGACAAGGGACAAACCACATATATGACAGCTCCTTCTGGGCCTTATATCTTATCCTGGCTATCTACCCTTAGAGTGAGCATCACTCACACCCCAAAGGTGATTCACAGCACTGGTGAGTGAACCCCAGCATTGTCTCCTTGACCTCATCGGCACAACTTCGATCCAGCCACCTCCAAACCCACCCCCATATGACCACATGAGGCTTTGAGGAAACATCTAGATACAAGCCATATCATGAATCAAGACCTCAATACATGAGTGCTTGAGAACATTTCCGATTTAAGCCATAACCATCTATATCATTACAACGAAATGAATTCATTACTCATCAATCACAACTTCATCTAAACTATATGAAAAATAGTAGCACATATAATTGTCAGACATTATCCCATCAAATGTTTATGTATCTCTTGGGGAGATCCAAGCTGTCTTCCTCACTATCACCAAGGGCACTGAAATCCTGGAACAGCAGTGTGAACTCGTTAGAGCTTCTAAGGATACAACAGACCACTGTGCCTTGTAGGCCATAGGTTCGCCACCATAGTCCCAGGATCTAGAGCACTGGCTGCAAGTACATTTCACTTCCTAGAGCAGCTGATGGATTCCTTTCTGGGAGAAAAGAAGTTAGGGGAAAAAAGAAGTTAGAGTAGAAGGACAAAGAGAAAGGGAACAAAAAAGAAATAGTATGTGCTTAAGTTATGAAACAGGTTTGAGCCTCATTTCTTGTAAGTGAGGATTGTAGCTTAGATCTATCTCTCACCACTGCTTTGACAAGCGCTGCAATTCGACCGAAGTATCTTGAAGGCCACATAGTGGTAGGGACCGTGAAGCATGACAAGTGGATAGATTTCCAACCCAGTCTTGCCTTAGTGTTTATAGAAATTCCAAGTGACATTTCATGTGTAAAAAGAATTTCACTGCTTGCTCTGTGTTTAAAACAAAGGGGCTATAATATAACATTAAAAGCCTTGATTCTAAAATGTTGCTGCATAATGTCATCAATCTGAAAAGCACTAAAATATTAGTATGTAGTACTAACCTCAGAGAGTTATTTGATTGGTTTTCAATGCATTGCAGTTACATAAACACCTCTCTGTTGATGTCTATATGTAGCAAGGACTGATGGACCATTGCCTAGTCTCTTAGATTCATATGCCACTGTTCTAAATAGATGCCTACAAAATCGCTCAAGGAGAGGATATCAATGGAGGAATAACTAAATACTTCCTACTCTTTGGTATATTGTGGATGAAAAAATAGCCAAGAAATGGCCAAGGTCAGCTAGCAGATGGGCCTCATAGGCAAAGATCCCATGAAACAGGGGAAATGAAAAAAAAAAAAAAAATCAAAACACAAAACAAAAAACCAAAAAACCCCCAAAGCAATAACAAATAAAACACCTTCTTTTAAGGAATAGAACTTTAGGACAACTCAGATTGTTACAGAATGATAGTGATATGTACTTATTTTATTTTGAAGACTTGGTTTTTAATTACTTTCTTCCACTGAGATAGTAAAAGAAAATGTAAATGCAGTTTTCTGGAAAAGAATTCTATAAAGCCAAATTCCACATTTAGAACAGCACCACAGCCTGAACCACGATGGATGGTCATTCAAGGAGACAAGTTTGACTTTTGCCAGAAAGAGAAAAAATAATTTTTTTATTCACTTCATAGTGACAACTCCTTTAAAGATTATTTACATACTAGTTCATAATAAGTTGAGCCATTTCAACTCACAGAGAGAACAAACAATTCTTCTCAAGCAGGGCTCCTGGAACCTAGTTTGAGATATCTGAACAAGACTACACTGCAACTTAGCTATGGTCATGTGGGAAAATTAACTGGCATAAATGCATGTTGACATGAGTTTATGCAAAGTAAAATGTAAAATCTTCAGAAAATAAGCATTATTCTATTTTTCTGCTACTTTCAGTAATAAAAATCCAGCAAACTTATTTTATAACTACCAATAAAGGGCAGGAGGGGTCTCCATATGTAGTATTTTTGGTGAATAACAGAAAAATAACAGATTTATTGATTTTTTAACTTTGAAAGTGATACATACTAACTGTTCAAGTGATATTCATTGTGTTTTTCTAATAACTCAAGTAATCGTAAGCCATTATCTTCATCAATGTTGGCCAATAAAATGTATATTGTAAGCCACATATTTTTAATATTCTAAGAGCCATAATAAAGTGTAAAAAAAGGTGAAATTTCAAAATGTCTTAACCTACTATATAAAAACTATTACTATTCAATATGTAATCAATATTTAAAACACATTTGAAATGGATGCCTTCTACAGTATGCAGATACTTCAATAAAGCTGTTTAAATTCTTAAAGATTTGATGCTTTATACTAGCTCATAGAAGTCCCTAACCACATTTAGCAATCACAGTGCATCTCTACTTGGACTTACCACATGCATTTCAAGTATTTTTTAGCCACACATGTCCAGGAGCTATTGTCTTGAGTGTGTGATTTCAGTGATACATACACATAACTATGATGTGCATTTCATCTATCTACTCTTTAACTCATTCTCTTTACTACACAATATTCTTAGTAAATGATATTAGAAAGTTTCAAGACTTTAGTTCCCCATCTTCTACATATTCTACCCATAAAGATTAAACAAAGGATCTCTAATAAGGTTGATGACAGAAGAAAGTCTAATTAAAGAAACAAATTAATAAGCAAGAAGTAATTTCAGATGAATGCAACTTTTTCTAAAGTCATAGTGATTCAATATTATAAAGAAGGTAAATTGATAAATTCAGTTATATTGTTAATACCTTTTTAAAAATTTTCTCCCATGTATTTGCTACAGATAAGTCAATATTTCAATGTGAGTCAATAGGTGAAAGAGAAGCACCATTGACCTTAGCTCACCAGCCTCATATTTGCCTTCCCCCCGTTTCCTTTCTGTTCCTGAGCCACAAAAAATCACAGAAGGACCAATCTGGTGAGACTTAACGGCCTTCCTTCACAACTACACAAAGAAAATTGTGAGACAATGACATCAGAATTCCTTTTAATAGCACCTCCCCCAAAATACCAATGATGACAGAAGCAAGTAGGCATAATTATGGTGTTACTGTATCTCAAAGAAATTCTTCCAAATTACAATAGGCTAAAAACACTTCCCTGAAAAAAATTAGAGTCACCCTCCACTGGTTCCCTTATAGTACACTCTATGAAGGCAGCACATTTTGTTCTATTTCAGTCCTATAAAGAGCCTTTGAATTACAAAGCTTTCAACATCTAGGCTACATAAAGTTGGAGTACATATTTGGCCTCTTGAGGATTCCACTACGTCTTCATTTTATCATAAAAAAGTCTATTGACCACAAAGTCTTTTAGAAAGAAGAGTGAACAATCAATGATCCATCTTTCAAAAATCAAGATAAGTTCATTACAAAAAAAAAAGTAAAATCACAATATTACATTGGCTCCCTCAAAAATGTTATTATGAGTTTCAGAGAAAATAGTAAAGATCACGTAGAAGAAGCCCTAGCTTCTACCTTATGAAATCCTATGCCTCTATAGCATTCCATTTCTTTACCACAGGAAATGTTAACTCAATGTCAAATCAATGTATCCTTATTAAGCTCTATAGGATACACTCCAAGAAGGACTGAAGATAAACCAAAATGTTGTTCTCTGTTCATTACCAGAGACTATTGAAAGACCATGAATCAATTTTATCAATGAGGTTCCTTTTTAAGTGGCTTCAAATAAGACTTTCAGAGGAAATTTGTCAGGCTCTGGGCAGCCCATGTGACTCTGGTAAGTTTTGACCTTCTTTAGCCCCAGCATGCAGGTATGGAGTTTCTGCCAGTACAAGTCCAACATTTTAAGAATTTAGGAGGACTCTGAGTATTCTGTGAGACACAGAGAGTTGTAATCTGCGGATCCAGAACATGCAGGCATGGAACTCTCCTGGCACCATTTAAGAACTTTGGTGGGCTCTGGGCAGCCTGTAGGAGTCTGGTAAGCTCTGATCTTCCTTAGCCCCCAGCACACAGGTGTGGCACTTGTGCTGGAGCCAGTCCAACCTTTGAAGAACTTAGGGGGTGGGCTGGCCAAATAGCTCAGCAGATTAAAGCACCTACTTAGGCAGACACAGCGGCTGGGAGTTCAATTCTCAGGCCTGTCATGCCAGTCCCACCCCTGGGGCACACTGAGATAGCGCTGAGATGGCAATTGAGACTGGGTGTGGTGGCGCGCACCTGTAATCCCAGCACTAGGGAGGCTGTAAATAGGAGGATCACTGAGTCTGATCTACACAGTGAGAAGCTGTACACCCTATACACCCTGTCCTAAAATTTAAAAAAAGAATTTAGGAGGACTCTGAGCGACTTGCAGGAGAGCAGCAACCTGTGGGCCCAGCATGAGCAGGTGCTGAGCTTTCCTGGACCCATTTAAGAACTATGGTGGGCTCTGGGCAGCTGGCAGGATGTCTGGGTGATTACTTGTGGCTTCAAAAATGCCAAAACACAGGAGCAAAAGGCAAGCTCCATCCTCTAGCAACCCAGAACAAATCCAGGAAGCAAAGACATACAAGAACTGAGAAATCACACAACCTGAAATTTCTGAAAAGATAGCAACTGAAGTAAAGAAACAAGTCCATCAAGCTATAGAAGAAATCAGATCAGAAATAATCTCTCGGGTCAATATTATGAAAAAATTGCTCAGCACAGCTAACGAAGACATAGATAAAAATGGAGAATAGAAAAGTCAGACACTAAGGAAATAATTAGAATGCATGCAACAAAGACAAATATCCAGGAAATTAAGAATTCCATTGAAAACTGGCAAAACCTCTTGAATGGAACATAAGATAGACTTTCAGACCTCAAGGACAGTGGTGCACCTAATGAACATGAAAGGAAAACTCTCTTCAAACTAAGAAGGAACCAAGAAATAACAATTCAGCAATCATAAGACAATGTAAACAAAAATAATGTAAGAATAACAGGTGTCCATGAAACAGAACACAGCACAAATGACATAAAGACTATTTGTAGAAGTACTAGCAGAAAATTTCTAAACATGTGAAAACAACTGTAATTCACATAGGCAAGGCATATAGAACTCCAAACAGCCATAATCACAATAAATCTACACCTAGACACTTAATAATCAAGACATCAGAAATTTATCAAAAGAATAGAATATTAAAAGCTGCTAGAGAGAAGAAACAACAACTTCAATGGAAAGGCAACCACAATTACAACAGATTTCTCAACACAAACCACCAAATTAAGAAGAGCTTGAAGTATTTCAGGTCCTGAGAGAAAATAAGTTCCAACCCAGATTTATGTACTCTGAATATTTTTCTATCAATATCAAATTCAGAGGCAAAATAAGATCATTCCATGACAAAGAACAACTGAAGGAATTCATGATCACCAAACCAACCCTATAAAGAGTACTGAAAGATATTCTGAAAGAGACAGATGTGATCACAGTTTCAAGAACAACAGAAATGAACCACCACACAGAGCCAGTAATTAAAAAGAAGGAAAAATATATTGAACCTATAGCAGGAAAATAACATGACAAAGACAAACCATTACATACCAGTAATAACCATCACTGTAAATGGCCTGAATTCATCAATCAAAACAAACAGACTATTGAGACCCTGCACAAAAAAATACCTGAAAGAAAGAAAGAAAGAAAGAAAAGGAAAGAAAGAAGGAGAGAGACTAACAGCGTAGATTAAGAAACAAAATCCAACAATATTCTGCATGCAAGAAGTACATTTAACTCAAAAAGAAATTAACAGATTAAAAGTCAAAGGATGGAAAAACAATCCTTCATGCCACAGGAAATCAGAAAAAAGCAGAGGTAGCTATCCTGGTTGCTGACAATATCAACTTCAAACCAAAAATCATTCAAAGACATAAAGAAGGTCACTACATACTTGTTAAGGGAAAATTGCAAGAGAAAAATAAAAATCATAAATACATATACACCCAATGTGGGAGCACTCCCATACATAAGACAAATTTTAACAGACATGAAAAACCAAATAAGCAATAATACAATAGTAACTTTAATATGCCACAGTAACAAAGAGATAGATCAACTATTTTAAAAAATCAGGAAACAAGTGCAGAACTAAATCAAACTTGTGAACAAATTGACTTGGTAGATTTTTACAGAGTATTTCACCCAGCAACAATGCAATACACATTCTTCTCAGCTGCACACAGGACTTTCTCCAAAATAGACCATATACTAGTGCACAGAGTATTCTTAAATAAATGTGAAGGAACTGAAATTATCCCATGCATACTATCTGACAACAGTGCAATAAAACTGGAAATTATTGACAAAGAAACTAAAAAAAATCATAAACACATGGATATTCAATAAGAACCTTCTAACCAACCAGTGGGTCACAGATGAACTTAAAGAAGAAATTTTAAAAATCAATCAAAAATGCTGACACAACATACCAAAATCTGTGGGATGCAATGAAAGTCGTCTTTAGAGGAAAATTTACAGTGGTAAATTCACAGGTTAGGAAACCAGAACAAGCCCAAATGAACAATCTTATGCTACACCTCAAACTCATATTAAAACAAGACCAAGTCAAGCTCAAAGCCGAAAGAAGGCAGGAAATTACAAAGATTAGAGTAGAAATTAATGCATTGGCTATGGAGAAAACAATACAAAGAATAAATAAATCAAAGAGTTGGTTCTTTGAAAGAACAAAAGAAATTGATATGCTTCTAGCCAACCTAATCAAAAAAGGAAAGAAAGGGGGCCAGGGATATAGCTCAGCAGCATAAGTGCCTGCCTGGTAAGCTCAAGGTCTCAAGTTCAATCTCTGGTACCACAATAAGATAAGAAAAAACAACCCTCCTGGGGAGATGGCTCAGTAGAATAAGTGCTTGCCTGGCAAGTACGAGGGCCTGGGTTCAATCCCCGGTCCCGCAAAAAAAAAGGAAAGAAAAACCCAAATTTATGTAATAAAGAATGAAAAGAGTGAAATCACTATAGATCCTAGAGAAATTAAGATCATCAGTACCTACTTCCATAATCTTTACTCACACTGGATGGAAAACACTGAGGAAATGGACAGTTTCCTACATGCATATGACATGCCAAAGCTGACTCGAGAAGATATACAAACTCTGAATAACCCAATAGCAAGTGAAATTGAAAATGCAATAAAAAACCTACCAACAAAGAAAATCCCAGGTCCCAAAGGATTCACAGAAGAATTGTACAAGAATTTTAGAGAACATTTAATGCCAACATTTCTCACACTCTTCAGTGAAATCTAAAGGGAAGCAGTTCTCTGAAACTCATTCCTGGAGGTAAGTATTACTCTGATTCGAAAACCAGGGAAAGATCCAACTAAAACAGAATTACAAGCCAATCTCTCTAAGTAATATAGATGCCAAAATCCTAAGCAAAATACTAGCAAACAAAATGCAGCAAATCATCAATAAGATTACACATCACAACCAAATGGGATTCATTCCAGGAATGCAGGGATGGTTCGACATATGCAAATCCATAAATGTAATACACCACCTCAATAGAACCAAGAACAAAAGCCACATGATCATTGCAATAGATGAGGCAAAAGCTTTTGACAAAGCCCAACACTTATTCATGATAAAAACTCTACAGAGAATCGGAATAGATGGGCTGTATATTAACATGATAGAAGCCGTCTATGAGAAACAAACAGCCAACATCATACTAATTGAGCAAAAACTGAAGGCCTTCACTTTAAAATCAGAAACAAGACAAAGATATCCACTGTTTCCATTCCTATTCAATATAGTTCTGAAAATGTTAGCCAGAGCAATTAGACAAGAGAGAGAAATAAAGGGAATAAGGGTTAGAAAAAATACGTGAAATTATCATTATTTGCAGATGGCATGATACACTACATAGAGGACCCCAAAAACTCTACAAGAGTCTTGTAGATTTAATTACCAAATTCAGCAATAGCAGGATTCAAAATCAACACCCAACAGTCAGTAGTATCTTGTACACAAAAAATAGACACAATGAGAGAGAAATTGAGTAAACCATGCCTTTCACAATAACATCCGAAAGAAAGAAAGAAAGAAAGAAAGAAAGAAAGAAAGAAAGAAAGAAAGAAAGAAAGAGAAAAGAAAAGAAGAAAGCAAGCCAGCTAGCCAGGTAGACTGACTGACTTAGAAATCAATCCCACAAAGAACATAAAAGATTTATACAGTGAAAATTATGATACTCTGAAAAAGAGATTGAAGAGGATATGAGAAAACGGGAAGATATTCCATCTGCCTGCATTGGAAGAACTAGCATTTTTAAAATGGACATACTCTTAAAATTGTTATTCAGATTCAATGCAATCCCGATTAAAATTCCACTAGCATACTTCACAGAGCTAAAGAAAACTTTCCTCAGACTCATTTGGAACCAGAAGATCCCAGAATATCAAAAGCAATCTTGGGAAACAAAGGAAAGGCAGGAAGCAACACAATCCCTGACCTGAAAATATTCTATAAAGCTACTGTTAAAATCTTTATGATACTGGCATATAGACAAACTTGAGGATCAATGAGACAAATTAGAAGATGCATACATGCAACTGCAAACACACACAGTCACATTATCTTTGATAAAGGGGCCAAAAATCCTCAATGGAAGAAGATAGCCTCTTTAACAAAAGGTGTTGGAAAAACTGGCTTTCCACTTGCCAAAGGCTAAAACTAGACCCATGCATATCACCATGTACAAAACAACAGTCAAAATGGATCAAAGATTTAAACATTAAAACAAAAACACTAAATATTCTGGAGGAAAATGTACATAGAAATTTTAAAGACATGGGGGCAGGAAGAGAGTTCAAGAACAAAAAACAAACTACATGGGAAATACTTCAAAGAACCGAAAATGAGGATCTTATCTTTTTGAAAAGTTTCTGCAGTTCAAAACAAATCTCCAACAGAGTAAAAAGAAAATACATGAATTGGAAAAAAAATTATACCCAACTGTCCTTCTGACAAATATCTAGAACATAAAAAGAATTTAGAAATATCAGAGTGCCAAATTCAAAGACCTAATTCAAAAATAGGCATCTGAGATTAATGTACAAATCTTAGAGGGAGAAATACAAATTGCAATTAAATATATGAAAAAATGTTCAACATCATTGGTTATGTGAGAAATGCAAACTAAAACAACACTGAGATTCCTTCTCACTCCAGAAAGATCGGCTAACATCAAGAAGCCAGGAAATAACAAATGCTAGAGGAGTTGTGGAAAACAAATAAACAAACAGGAATCCTTCTCCACTGTTGTTGGGAGTGTAGACTGGTACAACCACTATGAACATCAGTGGGGAGAATCTTTCAAAAGCTACGATTGGAGATCCCATTCAAGCCAGCTATTCCCCTGGTGGATATTTCCACAGAACAACTTAAAATCTCATACCACAGCAAAATATGTGCACCCATGTTTATAGCACCACAATTTGTCATAGCTAAATCCTGATATCAACCCAGATGCCCATCAATTGAAGAATGGATATAGAAGATGTGTATTTGTACACAGTGGCATATTATTCAGCTATAAAACAGGATAAATTTCAGTCTTTTGTCAGTAAATGGATACAAATATAGAATATATTCTTAAGTGAGATAAATCAGACCCACATGTGCAAACATTGTATTGTGTCTTTAGTGTGAGAACCTGAAAGACAAAAATGGAATCTGAAAGGTACAATAGGTACTGGGAAAAAGGAATGAACTTGCTCAAAAGAAAATAGTTGAGGAGAAAGAAAGGAGAGGGAGTGGGGAAAAAAGATTTATCTATGTGTGTAAGCAAGATGCTTTGGACAACTGTACTGTGCATTTATGCTTGCCTATGAGAAGGAGCAGGTAACACTTAATTTGTTTTGTCCTATTTCAATTGTTTGTGCTTTTTCTATTCTTCATTTATTATACACTTTCTTCTTTTTTATTCATTTTAATGAGAAAAAAGATAAAATGGCAATGAAACAGTTTCAAAACAGGTTAGTAGGATGATTACAATTAATACATTGCATATTCTTGTCTTTGTAGTATTCAGAGGACAGGATGTAGACATGATATCTAAACAATATTAATACAAATTTTTTCTTCTCAATAAACTAAGAGAAAGTAGCTGTATATCTATCCTATCTTATATATACATATATATTTTTTTCTTTTTTTTCACAACAAAACCATCCTTTATTTATACTTTTGCAAAGTTAACAACACAGAATACTAGGGTGCCAAGTGACTAATAGCTGACCTTAACCAGACAAGTTTTTTTTTTATCTCAGAACTGAGGTAGCTTGCTTGCTTTAGGCACTGAGGCCTAGTCCCACCTACACACATGTGATCAATGTCCTAGCTTCCATGGCTCCCAACACATCCCCCTTCTTTGTTTTGTTTTGTCAGAGATTGATGTTCCTTTGCAGTTAGAGATGCTGTATTTGGAGAAATCTTTAAAGGATCTTTGGTTATGTACTGCCAGTCCAAGATCATAAGTACTTGAATTCATCAAAATAAGACCAAAAATTAGAGAGACAGCTGTGCTACAAGGATAGCCAATATTTTAGCCCTAGCCCATCAAGGTCAGTAAGGACTCAGGACATAAGAGAACCTCTGCTGTGACATCCTGTAACTAAGTGGTGTTCCAAATTTACTGATCAAGGAGATTACGAGCCCACGGAAGAAAGTGACTGACAATGCATAATGTTCCTAAGGAGAGTCATCTAGAGAGAAAAAATTCTCTCAGGCTTTCACAGAGAGCAAATTGGTCAAGCAATGGCTGTGAC
>NDGM011105870.1:0-14712 GCA_002564305.1 Octomys mimax | reverse complement strand
TACTGATGCTGGGGAACCCCGTGGACCAGAGATGGGGGGTGTGCTGTCTCTGGATGCTGCTTTGCAGGGCGAGTGGCAGGAACACAGCCCTATGTGTGGAGTCACACGTGGGCTCTGCCTCTGTTGGATATGCAGAGAGCGCCCAGTCCTCGAGTTTTGTGAATGTGGTGGACGGTCACAGAAATGCTTGGGAGACACTGGCTTCAGGGTCAGTTGCCCTGGAAAGGCAGAGGCAGCAGGCAGGGTCACCCAGCTCTGCTCTGAAGTTCTGTCCCCAGTGGGGACAGACCTGAAAACCACAGTGGTGACGCTAACACGAGCAGGCGCTGAGTGAGTCCCAGGAGTCCACTCTGCTGCGATTCCATGGCCCCTGTTTTCACAGTACGTGATGCTACTGGGGGCAGCGTGCAGCTGCAGAGGCTGTCCCTGAGCCTCTCCCTCCTGTCTGCCTCCGCAAAGCCCAGCCCTCCCGGCCCTCATGCTCCCACGGCCTCCTCACCACGGGCCTGAGCCAGCAAGGCTGACCCAAATCCATGACCAGAGCTGTGCAGTGTTGGCCCCCCAGGACTGTGTAGAAATGGGGTCCTCTTGGCACCCTGCCCTCTTCCCAAGCCCAGACAGGACCTGGCCTCTGTTTCTTCCTCCTTGGACCTTGGACTCTTGTACTTCCTGGTTAGGGTTCCCAGGGGCCAAGCTGGGCCCTGAAGGAAGTGCGTGTGTTCAGCGCCTGCGTCTCAGAGGCGCAGACTGGCATTCGGGGACGGGCCTGTTGTGGCCTGGGGGTTCCAAGGTGAGCAACGAGGCGGCACAAGACACCTAGCTGTGTGATTCCTTTCTAGTAGGCACTCACAGAGCCACATGCGAGAGAGCGCAGGAAATCTTCCACACACTAGAGAGCCGAAGGACCCGGCGGGGGGAGACCTAGAGCCTGTGGCAGTGACCACTCAGTCTGCTTCACAGATCTGAGCTGAGAAGGTCCCAAGGTCAGTGGTGAAAGCCAGGAAGTCTCTGCCAGCGGGATGAACGATCTGTGCTAGCAGGCTGAGGGATCTGAACCGGAGCCGGAAAGCAACGCTCAAGGTGAGTACCACAGCTCGCTCAAAAGGACCACAGCCACCCTCAGGAACAGTGAGGTTCCGGGCTCCTCTGGCAGTGAGAACAACCAAGTTCCCACCAGGAAAGCCAGCGCAACAAGGTCCCCCAGCAGCATAGCCCAAGAGAACCAGCACCTTCCAACAGCTCCAATAGCTCTAAACATCTTCCTCTCCAGTTCTGCCCCTTACCTGCCACTCATAACCTTCGGGCGGCCTCCCACACCCAGCAGCATGCTGGTTCAGCTCAGCTGGTGGCTACAAGTTGACCACCAGTTGTCAGTCCACCACAGGGCCTCTAAGTGATGAGTACATTCCACTGAGGGCCCTGGGGTCTGGCACATGGGGACGAGCAGGCTAGACTTGCAGGAGGCGCCCCCTGCAGGCCAGGCTGGGGTGCAAGCGATTCAGGTCTGCTGGTCATGGCCTGCCAGTCCTGTCACAAGGCTCAGAGGACTCCTGCCACCTTCAGTTCTGTGACAGTTGGGACAGGACCGAGGTGGATGGGACACAGAGGCCAGAGGAGCCTTCTGGCCTAGGCTGGATGGGACCCAAGACCTGGGTGGGGATGGGCAGGGCCTGGCTGCCTGGTCAGGGCCCCAGGACCTCAGGGCCTGGTCTTCCCACTGCCCCACGTCCCACCCACTGCACACCCAGGTGCCTGCCTGGTTGTCACCTCCTGCCAGGCTGTTTCATCCCCAAAGCCACCTCTCCTCTCTGAATCCTCTCAGATCATCTCAGCAGTACACCTACTCCTCCTTGGGCCTACAGCTCCCGTGTCAAGGGGCTCTTCCTGGTGGTCTGGTCAGCTGGACCTTCTTGTCCTGGGGCTACCCTGGGGTCCCTTGGTCTCAGGTACTTCCAAGGTCTGGGCAGTCACTCTTGCCTTCCCACTTCCCACACAGGTAAGGGGGGCTCCGAGCTGTGGGGCACCCCTGCAAGGCTAGGCTGCCATTCTGAGGGTGGGCAGGGAGCTGAGAGGCCCCTGTGTCTCCCCAGGGTCCTTCACCTATGGGCCTTGACCCCAGCTTCATGGGTTGCGGAGGGATGGGGCCCCAACCTGGACCTGTCCAGGGCTGTGGGCTCAGGGGGCCCAGTGCCCAGGGGACCTGGCCATCTGCCGCTGACGGGGGAGGCATCTTCCACCCAGCACAGCCAGGACAGTCTGGTACAGGTCCAGACCTTCACTTGAGGAGGTGACCAGAGGCCTCCCTGCTGGCCATGGTGACAACCTGCCCAAGGTTGGGACACTCTACCCTGCTGCAGCGGCTGGATCCTGGGTCACCGCTCTGGTCTACCTTGGGTGTCTCCCCTCCCCCATGCTTTCCAAGTGGGCATGCTGAGGGCTGGGGATCCTGCGCAATGCAGTCTGGGCCTGAGGACTTGTGGGCTCCTTTGTGGTGCCTCCCACCCTACTCTGTGAAGGAGTTGGGGTGGGACCCTTGGGCTCTGGCAGAGTGCATTGCGTAGGGACACTGGCACCCTAGGGGTCTCCTGACCACTGAGCTCAGGTGGACTCAAGCCCAGAGCTTTGCCAAGCCACGGGCATCTCAGGGTGCTGGGCAGAAGGGATGGCCATGCTCCAGGCCACGGAAGTTTGCTCACTGATGGGGGACGCCCTGTCCCCTCTGGTGGCCTGATAAGCTGGACCAGAGTTTGCCAGGGGACCTGGTGCCAGCCTCCCCTGCGGAGCCTAGGTGCCCCCTCCTGCCTCCCTGACGTGGCTGGGCCTGGCTCTGAGGCAGGCACTGCTCCTCCTCTGGGGGATGCGTCCTAGGCCTCTGACGTGTGCACGGGGTGTCCCCAGGCTGGGAGGGTTCAAGCCCCCCCCCTGTGGTCCCACCTTTGAGGACAGCACTGCCATGACAAGGCATGTCTCCTAGCATGTCAGGACATGTCCTAGCATGTTGCTATGTGTTCTAGCATATTGGGGCATGTCCTAGGGCATTGGGAGGGGTCTCCTCCTGAGTTCCTCTCCTCAGTCTCTACTCTGAGTGTCATGAGGTCCTGGCAACTGGAGCAGCTCTGTGTCCTCCTGGTCGGCACGCCTGGGTGGGAGTAAGATCCCCGCCTGCAGTCTTCGCCTTCGCCTATGAAGACCTCAACTCTGTCTGTGATCGGGGGCCGTGGAGGGGTCCGAGTCAACCCTGTGTGTGGCCTGCCCTCCCCTAGTGTGTCAATGGCCTGGGTGCTGCGGCCTGTCCCCGGGGTGCGCGTGGAGCCCTGGTCCTTCTCCTGCTGTTTCCTGTGTGGGAGCTGCAAGTGCAGGAGCTTCGTTACATGGCTTCCACTGAGACTCAAGCAGCCGTGAGGACCGAGACCCATTCTGCTCCCTGCTGCGTGGCGTTGTGCTGGTAATGCTCGCTGCGGCCGTGATGCCTTCGCTGCAGGTGGACTTCCTGGCTTCCCCACGGTGGTGCTCACGTCCTGCCCCCTCCTAGGCTCATCCTGGAGCCAACACCCAGCACCTCAGAAGGTGGTTGTCTTAGCTAAGCCATCTTCCTGGAGGCCACAGGTTGTGATGATGTCCCTGGGGTGAGTCCTGCTCCCGTGTGGCTGTCCTGATGGAGACAGAATCTGTCAGCGAGGTGCCACAGGGCTGTGCAGGCGCCATCCAAGTGCTGGGGAGCCCGGGAGCCCGGGAGCATGGAGGCCAGGGGAGGCTGCACAAGGCCTCTGGGCCTGGGGAAGGCCTGGGAGAGTTCACTGCCCTGCGCTGTGTCACGATCGGCTGCTGGAGTCATCTGCGCAGGTGACTGGGGCACACACAGCTCTTCCCAGGTCCCCGGGCCTCAGGCAGCCCAAGGCCTGTTGAGGTGGTGGTGCCCTGCCCTGGCTCCCAGCCACTGTCCTATGGGATGTCACCCTCCCTGGGCCCCAGTGCCACAGGCAGCATCTCCGGCTCAGCTCTGGGGCTCCTGCGGCCTTCTGTCTTTAGGTGGGGGCTGTCCCCACACACCACACCCACTGAGGCCCATCCCCTGTATGCTCTCCGGATCCCTGGCTGGCAGGAGCTATAGGTCAGGCCATCCCCAGCCTGACACCAGGCCTGGGGCAGTGCTGGCCTGGGTAGGGACAGTGCCAGGCGAGCCTCGTTGGAGGCTTCCTGCCTCATCTCTCTCTGCTTCAGTCTCTCAGTCTCTACTGCTGGCTCTCTGCTGTGGCTATCTGTGCCTCCCCTCTCAGTGTCGCTGTCCTTCTACCTGTGTCTGCGACTTACCTCTCTCTGTGGCTTTGCCTGTTTTTCTGACTCTCGGCTCTGTTCTGAGGTGCCCTCTCCGCAGGGTGGCGTGGGTGGGGCTGTGAGCCCATCCTGTACATCCCAGGGTGGCCACGTCCCCTCCCTCTGCGGCCCCCAGATCTGGGCAGTGCAGGCTCCCATTCTCCAGGGGCTCGGCTCTCTGTGTCCTCCGGGGGCTGGTGCTGGGTCCCTGCTGGCAGGTCCCTGCTTCCCTTAGTCCTGCACCCACCACCTAGGGTAGTTCTGCTGAGTCGGGGGCAGAGTGTGGCATGGCTTGGCCCCTGGGGGTGGGGCTGTCTGGCTCTGCCACCTGCCCTGCCCTGCTGTCTCGCACCTGTTTCCCTCCCAGTCCTGGGAGAGCAGCAGATTGAGCTACGGCTATCTTGGCCTCCTCCAGCGCACACGGGAGCCCTGGCTGTCGCCTGCCCAGCCAGAGCAGAGTCGGGGCTCTGCTGGAGGCCAGCTGGGGGCTGCAGTCAGGATAAGTTTGGGTGTGAGGCCCAAGCCCATGGGCGTGGAGCCCTGGTGTGAGCCTCTGCCCAGTGCTGGGCTGTATGTCCTCCTCGAGAGGCGGTGTCGGGGAAGCCTGAGCCCTGGGCCTTGGGTGAGCGCCTGGGAGACAGGAAGCTCAGAGGCTCAGGCGGCGCTCTGACACTGAGCACTCCCTTCGAGGACATGGCTGAGAGATGGCCTTGGGGGTTCTGATCCCCAGATACCTCACGGACGCCCTCCCTGGGGTGCTCTGGGCAGGTAGTGCCAGCAGGCAGGGCGGTAGGGGGCCGCGGTGGCTCAGAAGTGAGAGGAGGCTGTGGTGAGCACCCCTGTCCCTGGGACGGCGATGATCATGTGGGGTGAGCAGGGGTGGGTGGCGGGTGTTCCAGGGCCGGCCTGGGCTGGGGCAGAAGAGGCCACACGTGGAGGATGGGGGAGCGCAGGGAAGGGGCACGGGAGCACCCACCAGAGTCCCCAGGAAGGGGACAGCCGCACCCTGACCTCACCAGGCTCTGACCTTCATATTTAGGGCTTAACTCAAGCCCCACAAATCTCCTAGCCAAACAGGTCCAGCCCTGTGCAAACAGGCGCATCCGTGTGGCCTGCCCGTGGGAAGCCGGGGACCCTCCCTCCGTGCTTTCGCCTGGTGCAGACTGCTGGCCAGGCCCTTGTGGTCTGGAAGAAGTGAGGAAGTGAGCCCTCAGGTCACAGGGCCACAGGACCATGCTTCAGGCACCTGATCTTGCGAGGGGTCTGGTTGGAGCCCACTGTGGTCACCTGAGGCCTGTCCCCACGGTGGACTGGGGTGGCCTGGTCAGGTAGATTCGCTATGTGGAGGCCACATGGGGTGACGAGGGGGGCTGGATGGGGACCTGCCTGAGTGCCCAGGCGGATGGGTGGGTGTCAGGCTTCCTGTGTGGGCAGAGGCCATGGCGTCCCAGGGGCCTTCGACTAGGGCTCTCCATGTGCCATCCAGGACTTGAGTTCTGCCACCTTTCTGGCTGTGAGTGGGCCTGTGCCCCTCAGGGAAGCCTTGGCCTAGCTCACAAGGCCGGGCTAGGCCCTGCTGCCCACCTCACTGTCTCTGTCCGTCCTGACTTCCTGTGTACAATGTGGCCATCTGTCACCCACAAGGGCCCTGTTTTCCCTCTGCTCCTACACCATGGGGGGTGTTCCCTTTCCACCCCACGTGTCCCCATGTGTCTCTGCCTCCATGTGCAGGAGGCTTGGTCCCTCCTGGCTGAGTTCCCCATGGGGGTCCTGGCCCAGCCCCGGGTGTGGGGTTAGGTGGCGCTGAAACCGCACTGTAGGCAGCCAGGCAGACCCGAGGCCCTAGGGGCAGGAGCACCTAGGCGCCCAGGTGTTGTGCGGCTGCCGCAGGCTCCTGGGCTGTGGTGGTCCTGTGCTGGGATGCCCTCCCTGTGGTGTGGGCCCAGAGGCCAGACCAGCCCTCGCCAGCCGGGGAGCAGTGCTGGCCCAGGGGCCACCCGGCCTGGAGCGGCTCCCAGGCCTGCTGAAAGATAGACTGCTTATTTTTCCAGGGAGGAGGGTATGAGAGGATATTTCCCATTCTGTGAATAACTGTGCCTCCTGCAGGCCCGAGTGCCAAGGTGCCCAGCCCAGAGCCAGGAACCCTGCTGGCTGCAGCCCACATGTGACTCAGCCTCCCCAGAAACCCAGAACCCCCCCGCCCCAGCTGGGAGGATTTGCCCAGGGCAGTCACAGCCTTTGTCACCTCTGTCACCCATGAGTCTTCAGGGAAGCCATGGCTCATGAATCTACCAGCTGCATGCAGCGTGGCTTTGTGACCCTTGAAGAGCCCCTGGATCCTCTCATGAAGTGGCCTTGCCATGCTGGACACAGGCTGTGCCATGTCACGCATGAGGCCATGCAGAGGCACAAGCGAGGGCACGCTATTGGGGCTCAGCGGACGTCAGCTGAGTAGGAGTGTGTGCACCCCCCAGCAGGAGCCTCGTCCTGCTCTGTGGCCCAGGGTTAAGCCCTTCCAGGGTGGCCAGTGGCCTGGGCCAGGGCAGCTCTGCGTCCCTCCCACCTCCCTCCTTCTCTTCTTTCCTTCCCTCCTCTCTCCTGTCCAGTTACTTATTGACCCCCTCACTTCACTAGGGGTGACACGATGCCTCACTGAGGATTGGGCGGTCCTGGCTCAGGGTCACCCCCAGGTTCAGGTCTCCCATTCTGACGGAGGGACCAGGATCACCCAGGACGTACCTGTGTCAGAGGATGCACCAGCTCAGGGCGGGGGCTGTCAGATTTGGGTTCAAGCCCGGGAGGCTCTGAATGGGAGGACACAGGGCAGGGGCCATGTCCATGTGGGCCTGGAGGCAGCCCTGGGGCTCCTCTGCCTGGTCACAGTGCTGCATGTCCCTTGTGAGTTTTTGTCCCCAGGTCTCAGTGAGCTCCCCAAAGGGAGGTCCTGTGCCAGCCCAGAAAGGCCCAAGGGATGAATAAACCTGTTTGACGGACGAGTGGGTGAGGACATGCAGGGCACAGGTGCAGCTTCGGGGTCACAGAGCCCTGCGTGACGGTCGGGCTCCGCCCGGTGTTCAACTGTCCAGTGTCGACCATGGGCACACAGGCTGGGCGTAGCCGTGGGAGCGCTGAGTTGGGATAGCTGCTGTGGGCTTGTATAGGGCATTTTTGTCCCTGTTTGAGGGTGTTACTACCCCAGGGCCCAAACAGGACTCTGTGCTGAGATGGCACCCCCCCCCCCGGCAGGCACAGGCCACTCAATCCACAGCCCAATGGGCCAGGCGGGAGTCCATGCCTGGCCAGGAGGGCCTGCGATGCCCGTGTAGGAGCACTGAGCCCCTGAAGCACTGGGCGGGTGGCCCTGAGCTGGCCAGAAGCCTTGGCTGGAAGCTGGCTGGAGGCAGGGTGGGCATGGGTGCAGTCAGTGCCTCTTTGACCCTGTCACTGTCACATCTGCACAAGTGGATGGCTGCCCTTCTGCCTGTTCCCTCTGAGACGAAGTCCTTGGCAGGGCGCTGAAGGAGAAGTGGGGTGGGGTGAGGGGTGGGGCTCACCTCCCACCCTGGGGCCCCACAACAAAGGATAGAGTTCCCAGAAGCCAAGTGGGCATGGTGCAGGCCCGTGTGCCTGGGCTGGGCCTGGCCATTGTTCCTACTGTCCCTCCTGACTCCTGTCCTCAGTGGGGACCAGTGCTGGTCTTTACGTGTCTGGAAGATCTTGGCAGAGGTGGCTTGGGCCACCTGGACTCAAGGCTAGCTGGCACCCGTGCTCCCACTCTGCTGCCAGCATCCAGCAACCCCAGGGGTGTCCCCCTGTATACAAGCTGGGGTGGCACCTGGCTGCAGATTTCCTTGAGGAACAGTGAATTCTGCAGCCCAGTGCTCTGAGGTAGCCAGAAAGGAGGGGCGTGAGAGGTGGGAGGGACAGCTCAGGATGGTCTCTGAGCCAGGCTGTGCCTTTTGCCCATGACACTGCCTCTGCCCAGGCCTTCTGCCCATGCCCACCACCTCCCTCTGGCCTGGGTCCCTTCTGGCTGTGCCTGTGTAGCCCCAGGACTCTGGGTGGGGCACAGCTCTGGAAGGTCCCACAACCTGTGTCCCTTCATATGCCCCTTCTACTTCTGGGCTGTCCAAGGTCCTCTTTGGGCTCCCAGAAGCCTGTGGGGGGTGGTCAAGACATGGCTGTAGGCAGAGGCCGGCAGGAGTGGGCGTAGCCCAGGGCAGGGCCAGGGATGGTCCCTAAGGAGCAATAGCCCGGCCACAGCAGCCAGCACTGTGTCCTTGGTCCCTAGGGGCCAGGCAGTGACCCCAGTGTCCACACACAGCGTGCTGGCAGGAGCTCATAGATGTCTACTCTCCTTCCTTCACCTCCCTTTCTGCAGTTGCCCTGGCCTCTCCCAGCTGGGACCTCACTGTGGGGTCACAGGGGGTCTTCTGCACTGGGGAGTCTGAGGCTCAGAGAGATGGTCTGCCTGTAGTGGGCCTGCTGGTGTGGAGTGGCTGATGACCCCAGCCCCAGTGCCAAGCAGGAGGGACAAAGTCTGGGCAGAGCCCTCCCTCCTACTGCGGCGCCCTGCCAGGGCTGCCCTTGTCAGGGGCGCCCTGCCTCCCAGCCCTGGGCCGGGGCTGTGGTGAGTGGGGAGGAGACCCTGCCGGGCCCTGGACCCCTGCCTGCCAGTCCCCTTATCTATGGCTGGGGTGCTCCTTGCAGGCGAGGCCACAGGTGGCAGATAAGGTGAGAGCGTGGCCTGTGCCGTGCTCAGCGAGGACTGGCGTTATCAGGCAGGATGTTTTCTCAGGCGGGCAGGCGGGCGTGCCTGCACCAGCTCGGCTGCCAGCTCCCACGGGCGCAGGCCGGCCCCCGAGCCGCTGTCCTCGCAGGGAGGGTGGGGCCGCTGGGCTTGGGCTGCTGCCGCGCTCGCTGGGACGGACCACACGCACCCTGGGCACGCAGGGCAGACCGGCCACCTGAGGACGCCCCCATGCGTCATCAGAGGAGGATTCCCATGCACGAATGAGCACACTGAGTCCCGAGAACCTTGCCGCTCCTCAGACACTCTCACGTCAAGACGCATCAGCACCTGTCAGCACGACGCCCCTGCAGACAAGGAGACAGGCGGGGCCGCGCAGGGCCGTGTTCACACCAAGCAGAGGGTGAGGTGCTGCGGTCCCATCAGGGGGCTGGTGGGGCACCTCGGGAGGTGAGGTGTGCAGTGAGCAGGTGGCAGGGAGCCATGCTGCCCAGCTCCCACGTGCCCACAGGCCAGCCCCTGCTGTGGCCAACCTGGCACCCCAGTCACTGGCTGAGATGGCCCTGCCCACTCGCTCAGCCTGCCCTGCTCCAGGCCTGTGGGACATCCCCAGTGGAGGTGCCTGTGATACCACCTCCCTGCCCCTCCCTGTCCCAGGACTGGGTCAGTCCTTGCTCTCGGTCCAGCCGGGGCCCGGGCTGGCCAGATGCCAGGCTGCAGTCAATGGCCTGGAGGTAAATGGCCCTTTGTGTGCAGCCCCTGAAGACAAAAGCAGGGTCTGAGGAGCCTGCTATTGAGACCGACAGGACAGAGGCCATCTGGGCAGGCAAGGGGGCCGTGGAGATGCCACGGCTTGCCGGGACCTGTTCTGCCAGGGTGCAGCGGTGAGGCTGGGGTTGGCTCTGTGCATTGGCTCTGGGGAAGGAGAAGACAGCTGGGCCCGGTCCTGGGCGAGCCCCCGGGCTGCAGCCCTGCCTCATCAGCCTCCTTCCTCCTTGCCCTCCTTGCCCTCCGCCCTCCTCCTCCCTGTCCCACACCTCCAGGAAGCCCTCTGCACAGGGTCGTGTCTCATAACAGCTCAGCCCTGAGCTTCTCTCCAGCCAGGCAATACCGGCTGAGGAGCCCTGCTAGAGGCGGGAGCCGAGGCTGTGGCTGAGCAGGAGGTGGCACCACTGTGCCCTGTGCAGCTGCAAGGCTCGGTGTCTATAGGGTCCATCGCCTGACTTCCAGGGCCCTGTTGAGGCACCGTGTGCCTCTGAAGTGCCCAGCCCTGTGCCCCCAGTTGCCGTCAGTCCATGTGCCGCTCTTGGGCCACCTGCCCACCCTGTGTTGGCTCCAGTATCGGAGCTCTGCCCTGTTACCCAGAGCCCACCAGGCGGGCCCCACATGGCCACACGCCCCAGGGCCCCACTGGCCCTGCTGTCCAGTCCTCCAGGCCCAGGCTTTCCACTCTGAGAGTTCATCCTGCTGGCCCGCAGCAGAGCGGTGAGTGAGCCCTGGGGATGGCACCGGGGCTGTTCTCAGAGCCTCCCTCCGTCTTCTTTGGCCACAGTGCCTGGCCACGCTCTAAGGACCTCTCCAGAAGCAGAGCTGCCCTCCATCTTGAGTAGACTTCTAGCTGACCGACAGAGGCCAAGGGCCTGCAGTGTGTCACAGGACCAGGGGTGTCATCCATACAGGCAGCCACAGACCCCACTGTGGAGGCCATGGGTGTCAGTTCCCTTGGAGCAGGGCAGGGTGCTGTGTGAGCCCCTTCAGCTGCATCGGGCCTTTGGAGGGGCCACATCAGACAGCTTCCCTCCACTCAGCTACAGTACACTGTCTCCTGAGGCCCAAGGCCCATGGTTTGAGGACAGAGGATGCCCCCTTTGCAACAGGACAGAGAACTCTGGCCAGCTCATGGTACAGAGAGGATAGGTTAGGCAGCTGCAGGAAGAGGGGTCCCAGGGTCATGGCTAAGTGACAGGCCGTGGCCCGAGCATCCAAGATAAAGAAACCATGATGGCTGGGTGGCAGGAGGCTGGTGTGCCAAGAGGGGCTCGTCCAGGCCACGTTTGCACACTTGAGCCACACCCTGGACCTCCAGAGGCCCTGCAAGACTCCGAGGAGGAGGCCCATGCTCTGGACTGTGGGCTGCACCTAGGGTGAGGCAAGACAGAGATGAGCCCAGGGCACTCGGGCCTGTCGGCCTTGTACGGTAAATACCTGTGGGGACATGCTTGGACTCCAGACCTGCAGCGCAGCATGCACAGTGTCCAAGTGCAGGCACGAGTGTGGACCCCACGCAAGAGCAAGAAACAGCCACGGGGCACCGGGCCACACATCCGAGCTGGCTCAGGCACTGAAGTAGCCTGCTTGTGGGTAGAGGAGCCACGGGGCAGTGGGGGGCAGGGAGAGAAAAGCAGGGGCCTTGGGAGAGACGGGCACCTAGGAAGAGGGCCAAGCACGTCTGAGTCTAGACACCAAAGCAAGCAAGTCAGCAAAGCACAAACAAAGCGACAGAATCTGAACTAAACCGTCACTGAGGGCTTGTTGGGCAGGAGGGGCTTGAAGACAGGAAGTACCACACAGGGAGCGAGAGAAAGCGTGCTTTATGATTTTTAAAAAAATCAAAGCCCTTGGTAACCTGTAGACTATTGTCTGAAGAAGAGAAGAAAGGCACCAGATATTTTCAAATTTTGACTAAAACTACGGCTTCTAGATTGTAAGAAGCAAGCGCAGAGCCCACCAAACATGAAGGCACTGCCCCTCTGCACAGCAGCCCAACGGCCGGGGGAAAAGAAGCGTGGGAGAAAAGCTGGGAACACAACATGGTGCAGAGGGCACGGTGGGCATAAGCCCAGTCCTGCCCAGGTTCGCACGAGAGGGAGCTGAGCGATGCTCCGGCCAGGGCGGGGTTCCGAGCTGGGTCCAGGAACAAGACCTAGCTGTGCAGGGTGGAGCTGAGCGAAGCACCTTGACTCAACTTCAAGTGCGTCCGGGTTATTTTATGCAAATCACGCCTCAACAAAATGCACTTTGAAAGAAAAGAAAACAAATGATTGGCTCCTCAAAGAAAAGCAGGCATGAGGACAGAAGGGCCGAGAGCCTTGGACGAGGCTGTAAGCCGTGGACGAGGGTGAGCAGGCCGGCGGGGCAGGCCGCCCTCGCTGTGGAGCCTCTAGCCGCTCATCAGATGCACTGACAGACAGAGAAATGCGGCCTGTGTTTAGGGGTGTCCTTCAGTGGGCAGCAGGTTATGTGTGTGGCCTGGAAGGGGGCAGACAGCGGGGCACTGTGGCCTGCGGGGCAGGTACCACGCGAAGGCCCAGAGCCAGCGGTTGGAAGGGGCCGGAGAGTCCAGGAGCACACGGAGCTCCTCCAGTCGCAGACACACAGGTGGGGAAGAGGTCCCGAGGAGCCCAGAGCCGCCTCCAGGGTGCCCGACGCCCCAGACCAAGACCTGGGAGGGGAGGAGCAGGCTCCAGGTTCTGAGGAGATAATCTCTACCTTAAATAAAACAGAGCAGCCAAATGCGGTAGCACGTGCCCGATCCCGGCGCTTGGGAGGCTGAGGCAGGAGGGTCATCTTGAGTTCAGACCAGCCCGGGCTACAAAGTGAGCTCAAGGCCAGCCTGGGCTGCATAGTGAGACACCGTCTCGAAAAGACATAAAAACAAACAAACAAACAAAAGACAGAGTAAAAGTCCACAAGAGGGGAAAGCAAGGAACACACAACCCAAGCCACAGAGAACAGAAAATCAGTGAGCAAGGGCGGCACCTTGGCCAGGGTGGCAGAGACAGGTGCCTGCACGGAGGCGAAGGGGACAGCCCCACCCCACCCTGCACCATGAAACTGGCACTGGGCTAAAAAGAGCGAAAGGCGACGCCGTGTGCCACCCTGTTAGCTACAAATTCACATCATTTGATTAAGTTTTTCTCCATGAGAACAGTCTTGCTATGCAGTTCAGGCTGGCCTCATCAGGAGGATCCTCCTGTCTCAGCCTCCCAAGTTCTGAGATGAGGTGCGTACCACCACACCCAGCTAACGCAGCTCAGCTCTAACATCCTGGAGCCGCCCCTCATCACTGTGTTCCCAGCAGCCGCTCCCGGCCTCTTGTGCTCCCAAGCTGCGGGGCGAGCGGCCTTGCCCTACCACACGCTCCACTGTGGAGTCCAGGCCCAGGGCGGAGCCGGTCGCTCCTCTTCGCACGTTCCTCTTCGCACGTTCCTCATGTGGATACTTCGCTCTAGCGCTGGAACGTGAACACACCGCCAGGGCCCTTATCGTTCCACGTGAGCTTTAGAATAGCCTGAAGACACACAGAGGTTCTTTCCAGGAGTTTTGATTTTTTTTATTTTTTAAAGAGAATCCAAAATAATAATAAAAATAGAAATGATGCAGAATTTCACTAAACAAAATAATAGGAATTTGACAATGGTTGTTGTATTGCGTAGCACATTTTAAAAACTAGTTTAGATTACCAGATATAAGCATGCAAAATTGGTAAATAAAAAAAGTTATAAGAAATTTCAAAGAATAAAATTAAACACTAACTGTTCCTTTCCATAGATCAGCAGAAATCCCAGTACAATTAGCCAAGCTACCTTGTATATAAATACATAAAAAGTCTTTTTCTCTTCTGTCTTCTGTTCTCCTTCCCTTTGAATGGACTGTTTCCCTTGGACAGTGTCTATTGTACTTTTCAGATTTTATTTACCCTTTCAGGTCCTCACACTAGTGAGACAACACAATATTTGCACATGTGGGTCAGGTTTGTTCCACTTACCACTGTAATCTCTAGTTGCAGCCATTTACCTATTAAAAACCTCGAGTTTATCTTTTTCATAGCTGAGCAATACTCCACTGTGTAAAAATATCACATCTTTTTTTAATCCATTCCCCAATTGATGGGCATTTGGGTTGTTTCCAAGATTTGGCTATGACAAATTGTGCTGCTATCAACATGGGTGCCAAAAAATCACTGTGGTAAAATATTTTCAGTTCATTTGGAAAAATACCCAGGAGAATGACTGGGTTGAATGGAACTTCTAGTCTTAGTTTTTGAGGACGCTCCACATTGATTTCCATAGTGGCTCTACCAGTCTGCACTCCCAGCAGCGGAGAAGGGTTCCTTGCGCCCACAGCGCCCCCAGCGTTTGTTACTGGCTGACTTCCTGATGGCAGCCACTCTTTCTGGAGTGAGATGGAATCTCAGGGTTGTTTTTTCAGTGTTGTTTTAATTTGTATTTCTCAAGTGATCAATGATGTTGGACATTGTTTAGATATTTATTTTTCATTTGTATTTCTTCATCTGTGAAGTATATATACATCTGAGATGACCATTTTTGGATTGGGTCTCTGAGTTCTGGAGGCCTAATCTTTTAAAAATTCTTAATATGTTTTGACAGAAGTCCTTTGTCTGAGGGACAGTAAGCTATAATTTTTTCTCAATTCATGGGTTTTGTTTTTAATCTGTTGGTGATTTCTTTGTTTCTTTTTTCTTTTCTTTCTTCTTCTTCTTCTTTTTTTTTTTTTTTTTTTGTACTGTGACTTGAACTCAGGAACTTGCACTTGCCAGGCAGGCACTTATTCTGTTGAGCTATGTCACTGGTGGTGATTTCTTTTTTTTAATTTTCTCTCTCTCTCTCTCTCTCTCTCTCTCTCTC
>NDGM011105862.1:0-13257 GCA_002564305.1 Octomys mimax | reverse complement strand
GCTTCCCTGGCAAGCGCAAGGGCCTGAGTTCAATCCCCGGTTCTGCACAAAAAAAAAAAAAAATTAGTGTCACATAAGTGATTAATTATGTATACTTTTTAAAGTTTTAGTTTTAGATGAAAAATAATAATTATGTGATATTTTGATAAGTATATGTTGTATGATCTAATGAGCCTAATTCACATATCTGTTATCTCAAATACCTATCATTTGTTTGTGATGAGAACACTGGAAATCCTCTTAAGTGTTTTGAAATGCATAAACATCATTAATCATAGTCACAGTACTGTCTAATAAAACAACAAAATGTATTTCCTTTATTTAAGTAAAACATTATATCTATCATTTTAGATTTTAAAATACACGGCTTTCCTGTATTGAAATCCTTGGAATTGGAAAATACCAGTTTCCTTACTGTAGGAACTTCCTGTAGTTCTTTATTGACATTTTTGTGTATCTTGGGTGTGTGTCTTTCTTAAATGTTGTCTTTCCTGTGGTAGATAACATGACAATGAATTCTGCAATGTAAAGTTATTTGCTGTCCAGTAAAGAGTTAACCAGAGGTGTCACTTGGCCACACATTTGTGTATGTTCTTAATGTCCTGAGTATTTCTGCGATAAGTGTGATTTCACCAGTGTATTCTTGTATTGAATAATTCTGATAAAATTGTTATTTTTCTAATTCCTGTTGCATTATATAAAAAGTAAACTAAAAGGCAAATTTTGTCATTCTACATTTAAATAGTTGGGCTGTTAATAAGTGTTTCATTTAGTTTGGCTATTTAACATTAAGAATTATTTTTTTTAAATTTTATGTATTTGGAACAGGTTCTCACTCCTCAGCTCAGACTCATAGTGATCCTCCTGTTTCAGCCTCCCCACACTGGGATTACAGGCATGCTCCACCAGGCCTGGTCTTGGTGGCTGGCTGGGTGCACCTGGGGGCAGGGACAGTGTGACATGCTGTAATGGGGGATCAAACCCCGGTCTTCTTGCTTGCCTAGGTAGGAACGTAGACCACTGAGCTGTCCCATGGCCCATAGAATTAAGTTTTAACTTGCATCCATGAGGATTTTTTTAAAATTATCTTCACTAATTTGGCTGGTCATATCCACAGTATCCAAGCCATTCAGCAAAGACTATAAAATGATTCTAAGATTACTTTATTAATTTATATCCCTATTATATTGAAATCTATAAGGCCTAATTGAATAGTTATTCAATTAAGTAAAATATCACACCTAGAGTAAACAGGTCTGGCTACAAACTGAATAGGCCTTGGTTAGCAAATAACAGAGAAGATGTAATAGAGAGAAGCCTACTAGCACTAATCAATGTTTTAAAAACAGAATTGAGGACATTAATTAATCTGTAAGATCAATTTGTCAGAAGCCACTTAAGAGAATGTGTACCTTAGTTTGGATTTTATCAATGGAGAGGAAGATTGGTAGCTCCCTGTTCCTTCAGAGACACAGTAAGGGAAGGCCATGTAACTAACGTATAATGTGCTAGGAGAAGAGTGAGATGAAAAACTGCATTGCTGGTGTCCTCCACAGTCCTAATGGCAGCATCCAAATGAAGCACACTTAGTGTTCTGAGGTGAAGAACTCAGCCTCCCATGGAGTGATGGGTCAAGGCTGCAGTGAGCAGTGAAATCAGAAGGGGATGCCCAGGAAGGGAACCTGCTGCTTTAACAGTGTGGCACAGATCCTTTGTGCTGTGTCCTTATTAGGGAAATAAGCCACTACTGGCAAACTAGGAGGAGGCAGGCAGGCCAGCGTTCAGCAATTCCACTCACCACACTAGTGGATACAGGAAGAGCGTGTCAGGGAAAGAGCTTAATTTTTACATTGCTACTGATGCCTGGGCCATTATCCTTTAGGTACAACATAGAGAAAAAAGCTCGTTGTTTCTTGCATAGCAAAGGCAGAAAAGAGAATTTTGTTAAGTATATTTTATCCTTTTCCCCTTTTGGGTGGATGGGTGGATGGATGCATAGGCAAGGCATACCCTTAGGGAGCAAGGTGGCTCACTTTGAGGGGATGCTTCCTATAAATCCTCTGGGTTTCAGTGAATGAGGCCATCTTTCTGTGAAGCCTATTCTCAGAGCTTTGATGATTTATTTCACTCTCTACAAAGTGTTCAGGGTCTCACCACTAGATCAGACTCTAGGGATCGGCCTGTTTACAGCCTCCCAAGAGCTGGGATTACAGGCGCTGCCGCCAAGCCCAGTCTGGTTTATTTCACTCTCTCAGCAGATGTAGAATGCAACCTTTGAGAGAACGGAACTCCCGTGACGACCAAGGAATAGCGATGGTCACCTGCTTCTTCAGGGAACACGGCCTCAAAGATTTCAAAAATGTTTTTTGTACCTTATTCAAAGCATGCGTTTACTAACATATCTGTGTGATAGCTCTGGATGAAAACACCTGCTTCAGAAGACAGACTTCCTTTCAGAGAAGAAAGATTAAAATCGCTTTCCTTCTTTGCATTTTAACCATCTTTCAAAATAGTTCTGTGCATAAATTTGCAAGTAAAGAGCAGTTCAAATTCCAAAGTACATTTATGCATGTGTACCTATTGAGCAAAAGGTGGATCTTATTCATGATGTGAAATCTACTTTAAAACAAGTGTAAATAAATATTAAAAATTCACACTTCTTGCAAATTATTTACAATGAGGAAAGACTTAAGTAGGTATTAATGTTTAACAATAGCATGGATAAAAACATGAAGTTGCAAACAAGTAGCTGGCCCTCACTGAACTATGCCTCAGCTGCAGGTAATTAGATAGTAAATTATATTAATTTAAATACTTACACCTGGGTTCATATTTGCACCTTGACTTTCACTACGACCCCACTGGACTGAAATGAAACCAATGACATACTGAGAGTTCTCGAATTTATAGAGAGTAGTGCACTACAGGGACATCTTCTCCTGCTCCCCAGAATCCGCAAGCTGTGCTTACTGTCACAGAAATCTCAGAGTGAAGCTGACATTTTATGATAAGGAAATGAGTAATTGCAAAGGATACATTAAAGTAAATATTTTAGTTTTTTTCACCTTTTACTTTGTAATTTTTTACTGTTGTTGTTTAATTCACTCAGAGGCTATGTAAAATTGTATTTTATCTAACTCTTTGTTTAGTGAAATTTTGTATTGTTTCTAATGCTTTTTCTTTCTTACTATTTTGTAGTCTTAGAAAAATAACAGCTGCTGACACTTTCATTACAAACTAAAGAGTGGGACAATTTTAGTGAAATGAAAAAAAAATGAGTTTCATAGGATTAGACTTAAAAAAGAATCACCAGAAAGGAGACAGACGTGGACACTGAGACACAACACTTCAAAACTCTGCTTTCCTGTTGACTCCACCTGTGTTTCACACCAAGCCCTCACCCACATGGTTCAAGATGGTCTTAGTTGCTCTCTTAATTGCAGACACACAATACCTGACACGTCCATGAGTGAATGGAGCCTTTAATTTTGGCTCATGTTTCACCCTGTACCTACAAGGTTTCCTCTAAGTCAGGATATGAGGGCAGAGGAAAATGGTGGAAAAATAGCTGCTCACCACAGGGCAGCCAGGAAGCAGAGAACTAAGGGAATCGCTGGGGAGGGAGAGAAACCCTGCAGGCCTTGCCCTCAGGAACGCCTCTTCTGACCAAGCCTTGCTCCCCACAAAGATATCAACTATAAACATGCATGATCCATATACCTTCTGAGTAGTCCACCTATGAGCACGCGAGTCTCATGGGGACATGGAGATATTAATCGTAAAAGAGGAGGTATGTAGACAAGGTGGGTTACATAAGATCATTTTTAAGCTCTCAGCAGATGATTCCCTGACAAACTTTGGGCTGATGACAATAAAGATTTTTTTCTGTTTCAGCACGAAAATGGGAGACAGTTCTGCGTGAGCATAGGAGGCATAGGAAGATAACTTCCGGCTTACATCTATGAGTCACACAGAAGCTTCTGTTCAATCTCTTGGAAGTTACAAGAGATGGCGCTCTTTCTTCCTGGGGCTGGGATATGGATTCCAACCTTGGACGTCATTCATCGGGCCAGAATCGGTTCTCTAATCCTCGGTCACTCATTCTCCTCTGTCATAGGCTGTGTCCTTTTGCCTTTTTCTCCTCTCCTCACCCTCAGCCTTTCTTATCTATTCTAGGATGACAGTAATGTGGGTTTTCTTCTTACATACCAGAAATTTATCATTCATGGTATACATCTTGACTGTAGGCTCACAGGCTGATCTGAATGTCCAGTTATTTTTTTAAAGACACTGTATTTACTCAAAGACTTCAAAATGAGAATTCAACCAAAATCAAAAGCTGAAGAAGAAAAATCTTATCTTGTTTGACATCTTATAACAATTTAATTAATTAATTGATTAACTTATTTATTTATTTTTTTTAGTACCAGGAATTCAACTCAGCACTCTCTGCTTGCCACTTATGCCAAGATGACAAATTTATATCTGAAACATTACCTAGTGAGAACCCTTATTTTTACTTATGCAAAAGTAGTGGTTCACTGAAAGAATAAATAATACAAGATCCAGTACAGGAAGAAGAAGCAGATCTTGAGGCTATGGAAACAGGCTGAAAAGAACGTGGAGAAGAAAATCAGCAAGTTCACAGAGATCCACAGGACCCACGGACTTCTGGTCTGAGCCCAGTAAAGACTGCTCCTGCCTCATGCTCGCCCTGGCTCGCCCTGCACTGCCCTTCCTGCAGCACCGCCCTGGGCTGTGGGGGTCCCATGGGCAGCTGTCTAGGTGTCACAGGCTCCCTGGAGCCCCAAACTAGGAGGAAGAAAGCACCTTAGTCCCTCCGCAAAGTCTTCCCGTGAGAGTACTTGAGCAACTTTAAGTCTCACACGACGGAATTTCTAGCCTGCTGCTTCAGGAGAACCTTGGAGAAGGATAGAACTGCCGGGCACTTTGCTTGCAGTGTTGAAAGCCTCTGCCGGGGCGCCCTGACCTGTGGCCCAGTGCCATTCTCTGCAGCTGTAGGATGGCCAGAGGTGTACCCATAAGGCATTGCAGCCTCAGCCCTTGGCCTTCCCTCTGTCACCAGAAACAAAAAAATTATTTTTAAACAAAAAAATAATAATACAGACAGCTAAGATTATATTGTAAATAAAAGCAATGTGATACGAAAATATTCTGCTGCTGTTTGAATTGAATACTACTACATCTTTTGGTTGGATTCTTTTAATTTCAAGGAGATGAACCTTGGATGACAGATGTGTGGTTATGAAATTAAGAACTTCACAAAACTAATCTCTCTATGTTCATATGTAGTTCATAGGTAGTTCCTAAAAGCATTAGGAATGAGCAAGAGTCCATCATTTCTTAAAAGTTTGATAAACTATATAGAGATTATAGAGATTTTTGCATGAAAAAAATGTTGACTGGTTTGACAGGAGAAGAAAGGTAGAGAGTGACATCTCTTGGTCTCACTGTGTGAGAGAGTTCAGTTGGTGCCAAGGAGCCCAGCACAGTCATTTACTTTTCCCATAAAATGGAAAACCAGCATCAGGGATACTTGGCCCTTCTAATTAAAGCATTATAAAGCAGTTAATGCTGTGGAGAGTTAGGAGTGGAATGCAATTATAAGAAGAACTTCACAAAAGTCCCAGTACTATTTGATTTCCTTTCATCAGCAGTGACCCTTTCATTAAATCATACATTGTTTAGCAGCAGAACACAGTTCAAGAGTTTATCTGTTTATTTAAGTAACTTTAATTCATTTATTGATATAGTGGTATGATAAATTAAAGTCAAGAGTTCATTCACCACATATTCCTTCTAGCTGTACTAGGAAGTGACCACGCCTCAAAATTAAATTTAAAACAAATCTGAGGGAAAGACATTTTTACTTCTCCAATTAGATTTCAACTTAATACCAAGGAATCTTTGAACCTAATACATCCTCTGGTCATTAAACCTCTGACATTGCTCTGTAATTTATGTATGTACGTATGCATCTAGCAGTCTATCTATCTGTCTATCTATCATCTATCTATCTATCATCTATCTATCTATCTAATCTATCCATATTTATCTCTGAACATTAACACATAGTAAGTTCTTTAGAAAAATTAACTTGTTTTCTCTTCCTCTACCCATAATATCTTTTCCACATGCTTGACAATGTGGCAAAGTATACATTTATGCAAATAAATCCAACCTAACGGAATATAGTAGCTGAGACTTGTAATAGAAAGCAGTTAAGTGGAATAAAAACGAATCCTCATTAACTCTGAATAAACCATCTTAAAATTATTTCTAAAAACGTGTTCTTTTAAAGCTACATAGTGCTTTATGCATCAGTATGTATAGACTATTTAAACCCAGTGTGTGTGTGTGTGTGTGTGTGTGTGTGTGTGTGTAAACTGAGATCAAACACAGAGCCTTTGCTCTGAACTATCTCCCCAGATCTGTCTTATTTTTTATTTTAAGGTAAGGGCTCACTATGCCACTAAATTTCACAGGCTGGGCTGAAATTCGCATTTCCTTTGCCTTAGCTGGCCTAGAATGTTAGATTAGAGGACTATACCACCAAGCTCAGCCAGGCCCATACACATTTAAAAAATGATAATTAGTACATGCTTGCAGTACATGAAGTTTACATTCTTTCTGAGTAGAGACATGTACATAACATAGCATGTTTTCTTCTTTGTCCCTTCCCCTTTCTCCACCCCCTTCCTTTACTTCTAAATTCCCCATTCCCATTTTCACTCTTCTTTTTTTTTTCTGGAACCTGGGATTGAACTGAGGCCCTTGCACTTGCCAGGCAAGTGCTTATTCTACTGAGGCATCTACCCGGCCCCCCATTTTCACTCTTGCGGTTTTTGTTAATCTTAGCGCATGTTTACGGCATACAGTGTTTACCATCACTGTGAGTGTTTGACAGCTGAACATGGCAACAGCTTACGATTTCATGCCCCTTCCCTTCCACCTCCCCCCTCCCCCTGGCTCTACCAGATCCTTTTCCATTTTCAGGAGATGTATCTCTCGAATCCTTCTATTCACCCTTTATTTTGTGTTTTGTATTTTCCCTCACTGAGATTAAAGATAGGAATGGTGGTTAAGCCCGTGTGTCTATGTCATTAACTACTAACAAAAGGTGATTTTAAACAGTAGTAAATAATCTGGTAAATTTCACTCAATTTATTTGCAAAGGTTGCCATACCTAAACTTTCTTGATTGTTGGATAAAATAAGAAACCAAAGGGGCCGGAGAGATAGCTCAGTAGAATAAACGCTTGTTTGGCAAGCGTAAGGGCCTGAGTTCAATCCCAAATTCTGCAAAAAGAAAAAAAAAGAAAAGAAAAAAGAGAAAGAAACCAAGGCATATTCAAAGAATAACTTGCTTAATTTGACACAGCATGTGTGCTTGCATAGTTTGACCATAAATTAATATTAATTATTTAATTAATTAATGACAGACATTTATGAACTCCATCCTCATAAGTTTTAATTATATGTACAGTATTAGTAATTGTAGATAGATGGTTGCATGGGGGGACTCTAGATCAAACTGGACTCCTCTTGCATATGTAAAAGTTTACATTTGTTGAATAAGAATTCCGACATCTCTGCATGCCACTTCATCATGTACACCTTACCTCAGTGAATGTCTGTTAATCGTTGTGTCAAGATTTTGACTCTTTTTTTTGTACCCCATAATGTGAAATCCTACAGTATTTACCTTTCTGTCACTGCCTAATTTCACTCAGTGTCCTGTCGTCTAGGTTCATCTGTCTTATCACATACTGAAATTCTCTTAAAGATAGATTAGCAGTCCAATTGTATTGATGAACTGCATTTTCTTTATTGACTAAAGTGCCAAACATTTAGACGATTTCCACATCTTGAATTTTTAAAATAATGCTATAAGGAACATGCAAGAGCACACATTTTTTAAAAAAATATTTATTCCAATTATTTTGGATACAAGCAAACGATCACACCATATGGTGAATATTTAAATAAAAAGTTAACACAGCAAACAATACATTGCCATTTCTTCCCCTCAGAAGACTCCCCTCATTGTGAGCACCATCAATCCACTGTTTCTGGAAATGTATCTTTCATTGTAACAGGATTCCTGTGGAAATCACGCGCTCGTTGTCTTTTGGTGTTCAGTGTTTGCGGTACTCCCGGCCTTTCCTCGGTCCGGAGGTTCCTGCGCTGGGAGACAGCGCACGTGCCCAACACTGAATAGCTGGCACAGCGGGTATTGCGGAGAGGCAGTTTCTTTTAAGATACATTTTATTACTACAAATAAATCTAGATGGCAGGTTCAGCTTAAAATGGGTGTCCTTTCTAAACTTTTATGACCGCTTCATGGGCCAGCCATTTGAAACTAATGAAAATAATTTGGTCAGCACCACGATCATAATAAAAATTGTGAAGCCCACTATTTACCGTTTCCCAAGGCATGAAATACAGTATGTTCCTCTAATGGAACAGTGATATGTATTTATTAATTTTCTTAAATAATAACTTCAGCTCAGAAGAAAAGAATCAGGGAGAAACCAAATGCATGTCAAGCAGCAAATGCCTCAGACATGATTTTCTCACACATCCTGAGGAGAACGGCTTGCTCATTGCCAGCTCTATTTGAAACAAACAAACAAACAAACAGCAGTGCAAAGGACGACTGGAAGAGTTCTAACCACATTGTCACAAATCAAAAGCCCCAAGTCCATGTTACAAACCAATGGCGTAACACATGGATTCTGGGCTCGGGAGTCCGGTCACAGCAAGGGTACACTGGCTTCCCTGCGCGTGTCTGGGGCTTCTGCGTGCAAAATCTAGTCTGCAGGACACGTTGTGACTGCTTGGGCACCACAGCCATCTGGGCAGCTCTTCCACTCACGTGCCTGGGAAGCAGGTTGTGAGGGGAGGAAAGCTGGCCTCAGCTTGGCCGGCCAACCAGCCTGCTGCCACACTGCTTCGGCGCGGTTTGGACCGCTGTGATTGCGTCAGCTTATTTCTGGAAGTATGCATCCTCAGAGCAAATGCCCCCAAGATCAAGAAACCTGTGTCATTCCACAAACTGCCCTCAGAAGTCACGTTGCGTCAGTCCTCCTTACTGACACGGTCAAAGCAGCCGCCAGCGCTCCACATTTAAAGGAGGAGATAGGACCCCCCACTCATCAGGAGTGCTGTCACACGCGTGGCCTGGGATTTTTGTCCCCCATAAGGTAGCGGAGAATATTGAAGACAGTTGAGCAAAACTGGATTAGATAGTGATTAAAGTCAATCCTTAAGGTGGGCACGGTGGCGCACGCCTGTGATCTCAGAACTAAGGGCGGAAGGGAGGAAAACGAGATGTTTACTGCCGGGGTGACTTATCAAGACACTGTCTCAGAAAAGTAAATAGACAGATAAATAAATAAATAAGAGAGCTGAAATGTAGCTCAGTGGTAGAGTATCCCTGGCTTCAATTGGGATTAATAGCAACTTAATTTCAACACATAGAAGTATATTATCTCAGTAAATTTTCCTTTTTATTACCACGTAAATTGTATTATAATCACAAATTCATCTCTCTATGTTATAAGTCTATCAACAGACTTTTACTATTACTATCACCAACAGTGGTAGAGTATCCCTGGCTTCAATGCCCAGGAACATACAATGTGCACGCGCACACACACACACACACACACACACACACACGATCACAGTCAAATAACAACAGTGACGGCTAAGATAATGAAATAGCATTGTGTAGAGAGAAACTTGGCAGAGCTGGGTAGACTAATGACAATAGTACAATACAAGATAAAAATGAGGCAGCAGAGAAGGTTAAAAGCAGGATATACAATTTTAAACTTGAGATAAATTATGTTAAACGAAGAATGGATGAACAAGAGGCAGATTAAATCTGGTAAGAAATATGCAGAAGGTCAGAATAAGTGTATTTAGTTTGTTTGTTTGTTTTTTGCAGTACCGGGGGTTGAACTCAGAACCTTGTGCCTGCCGGGCAGGTGCTTATTCTACTGAGCTATTTCCCCGGCAGAATAAGTGTATTTAGGAACCAGGGTCCAGATAACCTGTTTCAGAAGTGTCTGTTAATCATACCTACATATGCATATACATGTTTATGCATCGCTTATCTCACTGTTGGTATTCTTTTACCTTTAGAAAAAGTAAGCAGTTAATCACACTGACATCACAGTTGTGGAAAAGTATACATATATATTTATAAAATTTGTGGTGCAGATTCATAGGTGCAATTGCTACATTACTGGGATATATGTAACACAGAAGTGGGAGGATACTGTTCAAATATTAAACAGCAAAGGGAAATTCCTTGGTAATGACGTTATTACTTGGGGGAGAATTAAAAGGTTTTATTTATTTATTTATTTTGAGATAGGGTCTCCCTATGTAGTGCAGACTGGCCTGGAGCTCAGTTTGGAGCCCAGGCTGGTCTTGAGCTTGCAATGGCCCTCCTGCCTCAGCCTCCTGAGTGCTGGGATTGCAGGGAGGTGCCACCATGCCACACTGAAGATCTTTTCAAATGAACAAAGCCGAAACAATTTAAATAGAACTGCTAAAAATTAAATATTTAAGGTACATCTTAAGGCTGAGAGTAAAGATTCTCCAAAACAACTCAAATTCACATTTAAAACTTTTTAAAAATAATAAAGCTATTATAAAATATTCTGCAATTTTTTATTTGATTATTTTTATTAATTTTATTGAGAAACAAATAGCAATGAGACAGTTTAAAAACCGATTAGTAGGACAGTTTCAATAATTACTAATTTGCATATTGTCTTCATAATGGTTATTCATAGTATAAAATACACAGTATAAAGTTTTAATTTTGAACGCTTCCTTAACCCATCTGGCATGAAAAAATCCTGCTCAAGCAATGATAGTAAAAGTTTGTTGATAGACTTATAACATAGAGAGATGAATTTGTGATTATAATACAATTTACATGGTAATAAAAAGGAAAACTTTACTGAGATAATATACTTCTATGTGTTGAAATTAAGTTGCTATTAATCCCAATTATATTTTATCAGTGTACACGTGTATTCAAACAAATTGTATTGTATACATCTGAGGCATACAATAAGTTGTTTTGGGATATATTCTCATAGTGAAATGTTTAACATAGTAGGCCAGATGAACGTAACTGTCATCTCACATTAATTTTAGGTAAAAACAAGTTTAAAATCTACTTGTTTAATGAAACTCTCACTACAATCTTACTAACCCTAATACACACATGGTATGTTTGGATCTCTGTGTTCTATGTCTACTCTTTGCTGTCCACTGAAGTGTTTCCACTTTCTCACTTCCTAGCCCATGGCAATCACTGCTCATCTCTATGTGCTGTCCCTTCTCACCGTGCCACACACAAGTGAGATCATGTGCTATTTCTCTTTCTGTGGCTAGCTCAGTTCATGTAGATAATGTCCTTTAGGTCTACCCGCCACAGCCCTGGCAGAACTTCAAGTAACAAAGGTTTTCTAGAGGCCTGGAGCCTGTGGAGTAGAAGGCTGTAATTTCAACCCTGGAGCCATCAGGGCACAGTGACAACTCAAGCACCAGGAGAGAGGGCGGCACCTGGCGATTGATCTTGAGTAGTGAGACAAAGCAAGGCTCAGGCATTTTGAAGTTGAGGCTGGGGAAAGAAAGATTTGGGTGTGGAGAAACACAGCTGGGGCTTGGGCTGTGGGTTACAAGCATCAGTGCCATGGAAACTCCACCCAGCACAGGGAGGGGATCCCTGTAGCTCAGCCCCGAAGAGCAAGCCTCCAGAGAGCAGCAAGGTGCTGCAGACTGTGGGCCCAGAGGTGCGGTGACACAGTTCAGCCAGGCCTTCCTTTCCTGGGTTGGATAGAGCATTGCCTTAGCCCAAATTCTGGGGAGACGAAGGCAGGGTAGGGCTCAGGGCCTATCCTAGGTTCCAGGTCCCAAAGAGCCGAATGCCATAGGGGGCTAAAATTTTGGTTTACAGAGTTTTCCTGGGCTAAATTTCCAATTTGAATGAGGTAGCAGACAATGAGTCAGCTCACAAAGGAGAACAGAACTGCTGCACTGGCTCTGGTCCCTGATAGGCCAGTGCTACTGTGTGTGGGGGGACTGACAGGGATATCGCATGGGATTTTTTTTTTTTTTTTTTTTGGCTATTGAAGCTGCTCCCTCAGACCAAAGTTCCAATGCTGAGAACAGCAAGACATGGAGTTTGTCCAGACAAACAGGGGTGATGGTTATTTCACCAGGCCTAAGCTCCATATAGCCAGGAGCAGAGTGTGGAATACCTGGAATGGGAAAGGCAGAGTACCTCACAGGGTGCTTGTTGCCAAAAGGAGGTAGCTGATCAGCTCAGCTGTAAAATGATCCGTTGCTAAGTACTCAATCACGGTACAGTGAATGCAGGGACTCACATGGTAAGGATGTTATGGCTGCTTGCACCCAGATCTGACTCCTGTTGGAGGCAGCACTGTCTCTGCTGTCTCCTGGGCATGGGCACGATGTGACTCCTTCCCTGGAGCACTGCCCCAGATGAGCTCCAGGCAGCCCCTTAAGCTGGACACTAGACCTGTGAGCACAGCAGGACTCTTCAGTAGCAAACCCTGTAGATGTCTGTGAAAATTATGGGGACCAGTTGGTGCCTCCTGCTGCTCTTTATCAGGCAAGGAGAAGTCTGTCCTGCTGCATCTGTATGAGTGGGAAGATGGGGGCGATTCTTTATCCTGCCACCCTGCGTTTTGTGCTCCATTACTCTATGGCTATACTCCTGCTCTCTCTGAATTACTCTGGTAGAAACATAACTGCTCATTTATGTCCTTGTTCTTTTGGTTCTTCTTTTGTGGAAAGGATGAGTGATAGTTACCTCTTGATGGAAACTTGCCAACATCAGTTTCAGATGCAATGTTATTTATAATTACAGAGCAATCACTAAGATAAAGAATTTTTAAATATTGTAATAAAAATATTATAACACATAATATTTATATAGCTCAAAAAAGCAATAAAGAATAGATGATGGAAATGATACAGAAAAATGACACATATAAGTTCTACCTTAATCAATAATTACATTGATGAACATTGTCCTAACCCTAGAAAAATTTCTTTTTCAGAATGGAATTTTAAAAATATTTGACCTATGTGTTGTCTTTAAGATGCATGATTCATTCAGATATACATGAGTTGAAAGTAAAAGTCTAAAAAAATTGCATAATCCATAATGTGCCAAAAAAAA
>NDGM011105848.1:0-14350 GCA_002564305.1 Octomys mimax | reverse complement strand
GTGTAGGACCTGCATTTTTCAGAGTACCCAGGACACTAATTTTCAAGTAGGGTTGAGAATCCAATCTGTGTTTTAGGCCTAGTAGGATTGTGCTGAGGATGAATTTTATTTTTTATCATGATTGCCTTTGGAAACATTTCTCTACCCATTAGTGGTCAGTGTAATCATTAAAATATAAAATTGCCACAGAAATTGTAAGTACCCACCTTTCATGGGACAGTGCTTCCCCCTCTGTGTAGGGTTGACCAGAGCACTCATCACATCCCGACCCAGAGCCTTGGCCCAGTGAACGTCCTAGTGAGGTTCAGTAATTTGCTTTTCGAGCCAGAAAAAGCTGCTGCTGCTGTGAATCTGTCCCAGGAGGCATTAAATGACAGGGCCGTCACAGCATTGAGATCCTTGTTTTGCCAGGCAGCCAACAATGAAGTGGGGCTGATTTTTTTTTTTCTGTCATTAAGATACTTTTGTTGATAATTACAAGGTTTTCCCTCAACAATAGGGAGTTTGTTTCTTCTGAAAATTATGCAATTTCAAAAATTGTTACCCAAAAAGATTTTCCATTTACTTTGTCCCCTTGTCCTCTTTTTTAATCCATGAGACTAGAACACTTTGAGCCATCCTACTATGGAGGAAAAATGATGTTCTTCACTGTGAACAAACATCAGGTTAACTGCTAAAAGCACAGCCCTGTCCTCAAAGCCACATTTATGTCTCCAGGCAGTGACTGACAGTGGCTGTGAACCTGTGGCACACGTGTTGTTTTTTCTTTTTAAGACAAAAGGCATATGCATTGTTTTGTTTTGTTTTTTCTCAACTAAAGCCGTAGTATTCAGGTTGGATTTCAATATGGGCACTTTGTAATCAATAAGTGGATTTAGGGTTGTAGCGTGGGCTCTCTTCTCTAGAAGGTTCACATCACTGGGCTAGGATGAGATGTGGGACCTGGCCGTAGCTGAGGCAGTTGAAGAGGAGAGAAGGGAACTGAGGGTGAGGTACCTTCCAGCGGAGAGGGATGGGACCTCTTCTGAGGAGAGTCATCCTTCCAGACGTTGATCAGACCCAGCATCATTCCCGGGTGCTCAGAAGGGAAGGCATCCTCAACTGGATGCACTTTGTGTGCGCCTCTTCTTGGGCACAGAAGGGACAGGCGCCTTTGAACAGTGGTGCTTGGAAGGCTCCAGTCATACCTCATGAGGTGGCAGAAATTCCAAGAACCTCGGCATTTTTAAAAAATTTTTATGTATTTGGTACAGGGTCTCACTACGCAGCTCAGACTTGTAGTGATCCTCCTGCTTTCAGCCTCCCCAGTGCTGAGATTAGACGCGTGTGCCACCATGGCTGGCTAGGCGCGCCCAAGGCACGGCCGGTATGGCATGTGGTGCTGGCGACTGACCCCAGGGCCCTGTGCTTGCCAAGCAGGCACCTTAGAGTGCAGAGCCATCTCACCAGCCCCAGCCTCTGTATTCTTAAATGGCTTCATTTTTCCTCAGCTCTCTGGTCCTGTGGCCCTTAACCTCCAGGTGAGTAGTCTCTAGTGTCCTTTATTCCCTGCTGTCCTTTGGTGAGGCAGGAGCAGACACTGGCTCAGGAATGGAGTGGCCGGTTGTTGAGTCGCCCACCTGTGGATTGGGTATTTCTAAGGATTGTTGCTGTGCTTCAGAAGGTCCATCACGTGCAGGGCAGCCTGCAGCTTGTGGGTGCTTAAGTGCAGAAGCGCATGAAAGGTGCTGCGCAGACAGTGGGGCACATCTGAGCCCCTCACGGAAGGACCCGCACTGCGCAGGGCATCTGGAAGGCCTTGCGTGCCGCAGCACAGGGTAGACGGCCTCTCTCCGCCAGAAGCAGTGGAGCTGGCTTATGAAGCTGGCCACTGCTTCCCCCCCACCCCCGTGTCTGAGCGGTAACACCCAGGAAAATTTCCTGTGAGGACACTGCCTGTCACTGGAACGCAGCTGGCAAGAAGTTTCTCGAGTACGCAGAACTAGTGTGTGATTGCATATACTCTGCTCATTCCGTTCACAGCAGTCAGTGGCCTTGGCAGTGTAGAATCTATGCTGGGTGTAGCCCTTAGACTGGGGGCAAGTCAGCACACAGGAGCTTGTACACCGCCCTCCTAGGCCAACAATTCAATAAGCTTTTCAAGGAATCAACTCCCCAGGTTCTTAAAGAGCCAACAATCAGTTTTCCTACAATTGATCTCAAGAACAAGTTTATATTTTTAGTGTGGGGCATAGTTTTCGAGTATCACAAAAAATTTAAGTTTATGAAGAAGTTTGAATAGATACTTGAATTCAAGCCCAGGTACCATGGCACTCTGTCAGCTCTTACNATAGCTAGTCTTTGTAAATATTCAAAAGAGGCCTTGAATATTTGAAAGGGAGTTGGAGGGTTAATATAAAATATTTAGATCATGGTCAGTAATTCTTTCAAGGCCTCCTGTCTTGAGGGTCCATTACCACTCCATGTTTGTTTCCGTCCTGTGCATAGCAGCTGTGGTTGATCTGTTCTGAAAAGAGGGTGGATGGTAATTGATTGTATTCTCTTACTAACTGGGGAAGGAAAGGTTTGGAGCAATGCTAAGAATTAATTGTAATTTCCGACTCTGGAAATGGAAATGTAGCTGGAGCGGAACACACAGTGCAGTGTGGCGATTCGGCAGTCAGGGCCCATTGTCCTTGGCCGTAAGGTGCATTCACTCAGTTCTGAGGAGCCAGCCCAGGTTCAGGAGGTGTTGGCCTTTATCCTGAAATGTTGGTGGAGTTTAGCGTTATTAATTAAATCTCACTTTTTTTCTTTGTCATGTCATGCTATAGTTTTATGGGTCATTTGTACAAAACAGTGATTACTGGTAATTGACCTGCATATGTTGAATAATCTTAAGATGTGACAGAGTTTAATGTACCTTGTAAATTGAGAGACTTCCAATTAAATCAAGTTAAGATAATCACTTTCAAAACCAATCAAGTAATAGGACATTAGTAAACCTCTTATTGACTTAATTGTGACAAATTAATAAGCAGACCCAGTACAATTACTATAAGGTCTTCATCAGTGAGCAGTTTTCCAAAATTTAATCATAAATCTATTCTCCTTGCCCCAAAGTACAATAAAAATCACGTAAGTCACTCAAGGTAGGTGGCATTTCTAATAACTGTAGGAGAATTTGTACAAGTACCTTGGATTTTCTGTGTGTTTATTTCTTTTAAAATATGACTTCATTTCTTTCCAAGGTCAGAGAATTACTTGCTAAGCCCTCAGAGCACATGCTGTGCTGACTTCTGCGCATTCTTCCACGGTGTGGGACAGAACAGCCACGCATTCTTGTGTGTTCTCTCCCTGCGGCTCTCCATGGCCTGTGCCTTGTGTTGATGCCTGCTGCCCCCTCCCACACTGTCCCCAAGAGCCACCAGCCCACCACTTTTTGGTGCCTGAGAGCTCGGCTGCACGTGGACATGGGAATGAGTGAGTGTGGACTTTCAGGTTTGCTGTGGTTTATAAATACTTGACAATGCTGTTGATTGAGTTGAAAGAAGAGCAGCACAAGCTTTTTGTGTGGAAGATTTCACATCTTATGAAATATAACTATTTTTTAAAGTGTGACCACTTTCTCTATACCTTGGTTTTCTTATTTGTTAAGTAGGCTTAATAAATTGAATTGGTTTTGTAAAGATAGTGTTTATGACAAGACCTAGAAATTTGAAGACTTGGGGAAGGGAGACTTGGAGACATGAAAGAGTGAGTCAGTGCACAATTCAGGACCCCACATCAGTTGTCACCAGCTTGGCAGTTTCTGAAGCCATCCGGAGCCATCCCCACCACCCACGGGTGAGTCAGACAGGAGCAAGGAAGAGTGGGTTTTCCAAGCAGAGAAGTGCACGTGCGGTATGTGCACACATTTGTAGTCCTGACGATCCCCCAAGTATTTGGGGTAGAGTGTCAGCCCTCGCAAACAAGGCAGCGTTCTTGTGACCTGGGCATTGTGGTCATCCACAAAGGCCGCACACAGGAGCAGGCGGAGAAGAGGGGTGCACTGATGCTGCAGGGTGCTCCAAACAGAGCCTGGAATAGCACTGACGTCACAGCAGTTTTCTTCATACGAGACGTCAAACTGTGATTCTTCAATTTAAGATGGAAACACGGAATGTTAGTGCAGTATAAGTGGAGGAGTTTTAACTATTGATTTGCAACTAGTTGTGGAGCTCCAGTGGCGCAATCGCTTAGCACCTGGTACTTGTATCATACTAGTTGCATGATGATTTGAACCCCTCAGGTACATTCAGACCATAAACCCATGATCTTTAAGCTTCTTTGATTGCTCTCTTAAAATACTCTTGCATACACACCCCAAAATATATATTCTGATTTATAAATTGTATACAGATGCACTGCACCACTGTATCAATGTCATATTGAACATAAAATTTTTAAAAATAAAATTATGAAAGGGTGGATTATATCTTATGAAGAAATAAAACATGTATGAGTTATTCTGAGTATAAGAATATTTTTGGTGAGACAGTTAAATAGATTTTTAGATTAAAATTTCAGGTTCTGTAGTTTTGAGTGATTCAGGATCAAGTTTTGAGTGAATTAAGAAGTTCTGTTCAAGGAAATTTCATACTCATTAGTAACCTCTGCCCCATATGGAAAAGATACAGAATTGTGTTGAAAGATGTGCAGTGTTTTCTGACTTTCCAAAAAGTTTTCAATATCATAGTATTGTACAAAGTTTTCTTAAAATTCTCCTACAGAGTGGGCATAATGGTGCAGGCCTGTAATCCTAGCACTTGGAGCCTGAGGCAGGAGGATCACACATTTGAATTAGGCAATTTAGTGAGATACTATCTCAAAATAAAAAACTAAAACTAAAAATGGAGCTCAGGATATAACTTAGTACACAAAGGCCCTGGATTCAAAGATGAAAAGTTGTCCTGTGTGGGATAATTTTATGATCTATATACAATGGTGATTGAAAACGTGGCAAATGTTTAAATTAAGAAATCATAAGAGAAGACACACTGCTGTTGAGCCCTCTCCTGCAGGCACACTTCTCCATGATCCTGTGAGCCTCCGGAGTGTGATCAGGTGTGACCACAAGTGTGGTGAGGGCTGGAGAGACAGCTCAGTGAACTAAGCTTCTGCTTAGGCGAGCTCAGGGACTGGGCTCCATCCCTGGCCCCACATGCTGTGCTGGCCCTGCCCTGGGCGCGCTGAGCCAGTGACCGAGTCCAGGTGTAGTGGTGCACGCCATGATCCCAGCACCGGAAGGCTTAAAACCAGGAGGATCACTACGAGTCCAACCTGTGTAGTGAGACCCTATGCCAAACACAGAAGAGAAGTGTGGTGAGCGCTCCTGTCGAGCACCGTGCACACGAGGGCAGCTCCTGAGTGCCGCAGCACGTCCCCCCACCTCACTCACAGGATTTTGGCTCTCCCCAAAGTGCAAATGAACATGAAAGACAGTCATTTTGAATCAATTCAGGACTTCAGGGCAGCTATAGCAATGTAGCTAGAGACACTCAGTAGAGGACATCCAGAGCTGCTGCAGAAAGTGGCAAGATGGTGGGATAAGTGCTTGAAGCCAGAGGAGCATTTCAAAGGGGAGTAATGGCAGTATGTCTATTACTGTGATTCATTTTTTAAAATTTGAATACACATTACGTGTTTTAATTATACCTTATGCATATACAAGTAGTATATATTTATGTAAATATATAATATACATGTTTTATTATAATACTAAATATATAAATGGTATGTTCTATATATATGTGTGTGTGTATATAGACACACACGAACACAGTTTTTAAAAATGAGTTCAAGAACCCTTGAAATGCTTCCTCAGGAAGATCTCTAAACAGAGTAAAAATTCCATTTTTAAGGTTAACAGAAGTATGAGTTTGAAAGCTGAACCACTTTCACAAGTATGCTCATAAACATTCAGTTTCAAAGTACTGCTTCCCTGGAAGGAGCTTCTTTCTAAATGCAAGTTTATTTTATGCACGTTAAATTGTCACTTTTATCTTGGTGGTAGATGGGGCATGTTGTCTTCCTACTTTTTCTTTCCTTTTCAGATGACCTGGTTGATAACTCACCCACCACCACTTGTCATGAGGTCCGTGCAGACCCCATCCAGCTCTGTACAAAGCATCTACCACAATATTGTGATTTTTCTGCTGTGTAAAGGTTTTGGAATCACTCATAAGCCACAACACATCAGAAATCACTTATAGCCATAGGACAAGTACTGACAGTCACACCACCAGCCTCTCATGGTGAAGTGGCCCTTCCAGCGTAGATATGAATATTTAATCTAATAAAGCTCTTTTTATACTTTCAGATAAAAAATTTAGAAATCGCAGCTTTGATAGTTTCTTCCTGCATCATAATTAGGAGTCTTGCATTTGACCTAAAGGCTGCTGCCATAAACAATAAGTATCCAGATGCCACTTCCGTGATGACAGGCCGGGCCAGTCCTTGCCGGCGGGAAGTTGTGGGGGCACATTGTCTCCTTGGCCTCAGCAGGTTCTGTCTGTTTTAGGTTACTCTTGAGAATTTTTTTTAATTCACTTAAGGGAAAATTCTAAGTAACTTTTATGTAGATAAAAATATTGCCAGACTAAATATCTTATGGCATGCTTTTACTTGTGTTAATTTTCCTCCCTTGAAAGTGGGCCTGAAAGGTCACTGATGTATAGAGCTTTTCTTAGGTGGTTTTCTCACAGAGCAGCTGCGGCACAGTACTGGTACACATGTGGCCCTTTAGTGTGGGTTTCATAGGCAGTGAAACAGTGGATGTCAGTCTGCATTTTTAAATGAACTGCATACTGCCACTGCTATTCAGCAGTGTTTGCTACATTTAAAGAGAGTCATGCCCTGAAAAGTCTGCTAATCTGTGTCCGAGTCTTATATAAGCTAGAGACTAATGATTGTTATTTGTTAAGTAACTGTTTGTTATTTGAAGAAGAAGTTTCAAAAACTGGAATTTGTAATCTGGAATTTGTATGTGGAATAATTTGTAAGAAATATGTTTGCCTTTGAAGTATTTCTAAAAGTAATAAGAACCAGGCCTGTGGGACAGTGATACCTTGGTTTATGAACTTAATTCTTCCCACCATCACAGAATTCATTCCACCACTCTGGTTGCAACCGAATTAATTCTGCAACCAAGATCATCAAGTAGTTTTATGCTTTTAGGGGGGGGTCCCGACACTCGGGGGAAGCCAGGGACGAGCTAAAGGTCCTGCATCGCACCCACCTACTTGCACTCTGCAGCATTCAGCAAGTCACAATTAGCAGAAGTGTTCTCCATGGTGTGCCTGGAGGCGCCGTGCCTCCCAGAACTAAATTTCACCACAGCAGGTTTGCTGTGCTGGACGCTGTCGGTTCCTGCACTTACCGCGCCAGCCCAGCTAAGCGAGCCTCCCAGAACCTCCCTCTGGGCTACACCTGGGGCAGCATTGTCTAGCATCTTCCCTACGTGGATGCAAAGCTGGAATTACCCGAATCTTTTGTCTTTGTGGTGATCCAGAATCTGTGTGAGGAGAGCACCTTCTTGCCAGGGGCGGAAGCATGGAAGCATTTCCGCGCAGCCTTCACTTCCTCCACCCGGGCCCTCTCTGCAGCCAGGAGGCCTTCGATCTTCCTGTCTGACCCGAACTCCTCGTGCGCACTGGGCCCTTCCCTCCCTGGGGACCCATCATTTTTCTCTCCTGCTGATACCTCATTCATCATGTTTGGCACCATTCTGCTTCTCTGTTCCTTACTGCTATTCTTTATCTTCATCTCCTGCCAGGCCCTTTCATCAGGGCTCCTCGGAGGAGCAAAACCAGCAGGATAAATGTATACCCAGTATACCAGTGGATGGCTGGGTAGAGAGAGACAGAGAGGCAGCCCTGTGATGGGAGCTGGTGCCTCCTGCTATGAGGCCAGGGAGTCCCATGATCTGCCATCTGGAGATGCAGGGGAACTGCAAAGAGAGCCAGCGCTGACAGTCGTGGACCTCTGTGCCGGGAGAAGGTGGGCCTCCTCGCTGAAGGAATCCACCTTTCATCCACCTCTTCATTCTGTCTGGGCCCCTCAGCAGACTGGACGGTACTCACCCACGGGAGGACGCTATTTTCTCCCCTTTGTCTTCTGCACCAGGTGTGACATTGTCCTCCTGAAGCGTCCTCACAGAAACATCTCCCTTAGTCTGGACACACTGGCACACAACCAGCCCAGCCCTCGTCACCACTTAGGTCAGGGCCCTTCAGTGCATCCACTCAGTGCTTTATGTGCATGCCTTCACAGTTCCTCCCTGTCAAAATACTTACAAAACAGAAATTTGATTAGTCTGTTCCTTGTCTATTCTTCTCTAGTGACTACTGAATACCTTAGGTATGAAATCAGACTAGCCAGATAGGTGCCACATGATCTGCACTTCCATCATATAGATCTCCACATTGTGTCCGTTTTGTCGTCATTCCTGTGTCCTCTGTGTGCTCACGTTTTTTGTTTGAAGCATCCTTCCCTCTCCTTCCACCTTTATCACTCTGCATCAGTTCTCCTTCCTAGAAACCGTCACCTCCACCCATGTCCATGTGCTCCCTCTCCTGCTCTGCGTCCTTCCTTGCCCCAGTGGAAGGGACCTGCTCCTCTCAGGGCCAAGAGTTCCCATCCTTCAAGCTCTGACTGAACCCCAGAGACGTTGGATGGTTGACGTTGCTACCTCTGGGCAGCAGGAAAGTGCTATGGCTATGAGCAGTGAAGAGGCGTGGGACGCATGTGTCGCACGGCAGCTCGCCTGGGCCTGAGGAGCTGAGACTGGCAGTGTTGTCTGTCCGATCCCAGCCTTCCAGGCCTGCTGTTGCTGGCACTGAGGTAGAGTCAGGCCAGGAGCTATGAGAGAATGAACAGTAGAGAAGTTCCAGCCGTGGGAGCTCTTTCGTCTAGCAAAAGTCATGTATGTCACTTTAATCCTAAACCAGTTGATCTTCCAAACTGACCTTTGGATATATCAGTAACCTCAGTTCAGAAACCCTGAGGTTGTCTTTAGCAGCTTCCCTGACAGCTCCTCTGTCGTCATGCCACGCCAGGGGCATTACCGTGGAGCTCCAGACGTGTCTCTCAGCTGAGTTGCGCTCCTGTCCACTTTCTTCCATCCCCAGGGCTCAGCTCCCATCCATTCAGTTCTGCGCTTGAGCAGTAGCTTTGGAAACAGCCTCTGTGCTGCCCGATTCTCTCCCCTCCATTTCACACATGCACGCATACGCACACATTTGCATCTACTCTGAACATTTGCCCTGTGCTTGAGAACCTCTCCTTGCTTCTCCAGGGCTGTAGGACTTTCTTGTCAACAGGCTCTGGGCTCTGGTATTGTTAAAGGTCTGGCTGCGCCTGCCCTTCTGTGAAAGATTTCTCCATTCTTTCTACTTTGACCTTTCCCCACCTTGGAAGAAATGATAGCCTTTCTATTATAACACTCCGTGTCCCACTGGAATATAAACTATACCACTGAGTTGTGGGATTTTGAAACGTTCTGCATAGCTGGTATGGTGGCCCATCCTGTAATTCCTGAATGAGAGCTTGAGGGAGGAGGGTCACAAGTTTGAGCCCACCTTGCGTGACTTACCAAGACACTGTCTCTAAAAAGAACAGAGCATAAAGTGCAACATGAAGGCACTGGGTTCAATCCCCAGTACGACTACTAAAATAAATGTGCGTGATGATGTTGAATGTACAAAAAAGAAAACTATCGAGCAAATTTTAAAATAATGTTTATTTTCCCCTAAAATGAAAAAAAATTCCCTGGTTCCGCCAAAAAACAAATAAAATTTAAAAAAAAATGCATGTAGTTAGACTTTCATCATATTAGGAGGTGTAAAAGTGGTGTAACTAACTGTTGATTTTCGTTGCTTGGTTGCTATGTCATTTGCATCCTCTTGTGTCACCTTTTATTTCACTTAGACAAACGCCTGCTTGTAGTGTAAAGGAAGAGATATTTATTTGGTTCATAGTTACAGAGCATTCAGTCTGTTGTTACCTGGCTACAAGGCAGAAGTGATAAAGGGTGTGGTGGTAGAAAGCCACGCACCTCCTGGCAGCCGGGAAGCAAAGCGGACAGGCAGGAGCTGCAGATGGGACCACATACCTCCAGCCTGGAATGGTGACCCATGCCTGGAATCACAGGGATTTGGGAGGCTGAGGCAGGAGGATTCCAGAGTTGCGCCAGGGCAGTTTAGAAACTAGACCCTTTAGTGGCTAATGATCAGTTCATGGAACACCCATAACAGTAGAATATAATGAATGTGTTCTCCTCAAATTCTGGGTCCTTTAGTTTTTCTGGGTATCTTATATGAATTTCATGGAAAAATATCCAATCTTCAGCATAATGGGTTGACAAGTTCCTGTCACAGATTTTTTTTAAAAAAGCAAGGTATGTAATTCACTGTGAAGACTCTGGGTTCGCTATTTAGTGCCACCAAGAAGAAAAGTCCTCTTCTGTACCACACCCCCAGTGACCCACCTTCTGCAGCCAGCTCCCAGCTCTAACAGCACAGTCAGCAGGGGTTCATCGCTGAGGAGGGCAGCAGTGTGGGGTCCCATCACCTCCATAGAGCCCTACTTCTGAACAGGTGACTTTCGCAGGACATTTGAAATATAAGCTGTAACATTCCACCTCAATCCCCAAAGCCTCTCGTCCCTCTTATTACGCAGAATATAGTTTCCTGCAAGCGCTGCCAGAATTTCAGCAGTTGTACCAGTGCTCCGAAGTTGTAATCCAGAGTTTCCACTCTAATCCGAAGCCGTCTTACGTGGGAGCCACTGCAAAACTCAGAAGGTCAAGTGCTTCCAACATACAATGAACAGGGCAGGCATTCCCATTCCAAAAGAGGGGCAGGAAGACAGGCAGAAATGAGACCAAAGCAAAACCAAAACTCACTAAGGGAGACATTAAGACCGATGCCGTGTGTAGCCTAGCACGCAGTGCCACTGAGTTCCAAAGAGCTCGGTGCTCCGTGCTGTGGTCTCACTGATTGCAGCCCCCATGGCATCTCTCTTGGGCTGACTCCACCGGAAGCCTGCAGCTCTCCTCAGAGACTTCTACTTGCCGCATTTCTAGTGCACCTTCTGCTTCACTCCATAGCATCATGTACTTCCCTTTCCAGGTCTCCTGGCAGGTACTCAGGCCCTGTCATAGCACATTACCCTTCCTCCTGGCCTTGCTCTGAAATGTGGCTAGAAGACACCATGACACCCGGCATTTAACACCAGCTTCACATGGATGATGCTGAAGTCTTCTACCAGCTAGGGGAGTAGCCAGGCCTCTTGGTCAAATGCTGCAGCGCCTCTAAGGGCCTGGATAGCTGAACTTAGGGCTGTATTTCTCTAGGTGGTCCTGAATAACCACAGTACCCTGGGGGTTTCTTTTCAAAGGAGTCTTTTTGAAGGAATTTACCCCTTTATACCTGGAGTCTATGATAGGTGGACTTTGGCCAATTCCTGCAATGTCGGCATGCCACCTTTCCTATTATTCTGGTGCAGAGTATGTAAGGGTTTTTTGTTTGTTTGTTTGTTTTGTGTTTTTTTCATTTTCTCCATTCGCCCTTTTTCCCCCAGTGCTGCTGGATAAGCAGTCGATCTCTTGAATTGCACCTCCAGCCCCTTGGCTTCTTTTCGTTGCTTTTTAATGATGCTGATCTTTCTGGTAACTGCACTCTTCTTGGCCCCAGATCTAGACTTTCCTGCCTAGTCAAATTGCAAATTTTTCAAAGCCTTAGGTTTTGCATTTTGCTCCTGATTCACACTGTAAATAGGACTATAAGCAGCCGGCAATACCCGTGCTACCACATGAACGTTGAGTGGTCTTCTGTTTTCCTCCACTAGATTAATTAGTTTCTCACCTTTAAATCCAGCCTCTTACAAACTCTTAGGACACAAGGAAAATGTAGTCATGTTCTTTGCCAGAATGCAGTGTAAATGGGCTCGAGTCCATTTCCCAAGAAAGTTGCTACCACTCAGGACTTTGTGAGTTTGGCCTTTACCACCGCATTCCTATCACCACTATGCCTTCTGAGGTCCAGCCAGTATCACCTGTCCAGCAGTGCTTACTGTGTTCTAGGCCTTCTAGCCCAGTTCTCCAGACTTTCCAAAATCCTTTCATAAATCATTTCCTGTTTCCTTTTCCCTTTAATGTTTTTATTAATGCATGTTTGCAGTACATAATGTTTACATTCATCTTAGAGAGTAGTGCATGTACTAAGTATATCTCAGTTCTTTTTATTCCTCTTTCCCTTCCTGCCTTCCCCCATCCTTTGATCTCTAGATCTCCTTCCCATTACAATCTGTCTCCTACTTTATTAATATCAGTCTTTTGTTTTATGTTATGGAATTATTTATTGGTTTTCTCATATGAGAGAAGTTAGTATGATACTTAAGCTTGTGTGTCTGATTGATTTCAGTTAACATGGTCTCAAGGTACATCTGTTTTCCTGCAAATGATGTCCTACTTTATGGAAGGGTAATACTCCATTAAGTATAAGTACCATAATTTATCCATTCATCTACTGATGGACATACAGCCTGCTTCCAAGTTTTAGCTAGGATGAGTTCTGCAATAAACTTGAATACGAATGTATCACAGTAGTACGATGTCTTTAACTCTTTTGGAAAGATACCTAGAAGAAGGTCAAATGGAATTTCTAGGTTTTTTGTTTTTAAGGAATCTCCATTCTGGTTGTTGTAGTACTTGAAGCAGATTACTTTCCCATCAACTGGGTAGAAGGATTCCTTTCTCTCCACAGCCTTGCCAGTGTTTCTTTATTATTTGATTTTTTGTGTGTGATAGCCATTCTCTGGAGTAAGATAGAATCTCAGTGATATTTTAATTTGCTTCTGTTATCAAAGAGAGTTTTTGCTATTCTATGTCTCTTCTGGTTGTATGTATATCTTAGGGTAGTCTTTTTCCAGTTCTGTGAGGATTGCTATTGGTATTTCGACTGGGATTGCATTAAAACTACATATCAGTTTTGGTACAATGGCCCAGTTTGGCAATCCTGGTTCTGCTTACTTATAAGAGATAGCTATCCATTTTCTGACATTTTTTGTATTTCCTTTTTCAGAGTACTATGGTTTTCAATGTTGAGGTCTTTCACGTCATTGGTTAGATTAATTCCTAAGTACTTTATTTTTCTCGATGCTGTGAGAATGGTATTGTTATTGATTTCTTTCTCAGTGTGTTCATTGTTGATATACACTATTGATTGTTGTTTGTTGATTTTGTATCTTGCTACATTGGCCAATTTTGTTGCTGATTCTATGAGTCTTTGGTGGAATTTTTTGGACCTGCTATGTAAAGGATAATCATCTACAAATAATAATTGACCTCCTCCTTTCCTATACATGTGTGTTCTATTTCTTGCTTTTGCCTGTTTTGGCTAATGTGTATAATACCATATTGATCAGAAGTGGTGATAGTGAACATGTTGCCTTGTTTCTGATTGTGGAGGGAAGCCTTTCATCTTTTCCCCATTTAATATGATATTGGCAGTAGGTTTATCATAAATGGATTTTTAGGTAGAAATAAGGTCTTTTTATATCTTTTGCGAGGCTTTTGTCAGACATGAATGTTGGATTTTATCAAAGGATTTTTCTGCATCTACTAAAATTATCGTGTGCTTTTTCTCCTTGCTTCTATTTATGTGATATATTTCATTTATTGATTTACATATGTTGAAACTCCCTTGCATCCCTAGATTCCAGGGCTTCTGTGCCATATGGTCGTGTGCAGTCACAGCAACCACCCTACTTCTCAGGTACAGATTTTGCATATTAGTCAGCCTTTCCCCTACCAGGACAAATGCTTGATGCCCATAACATCAAAGAGAAAAGATTTTGGCCCACGCTCTCAGAAGGTTCAGTCCATGGTTGGCTGGCTGTGTTGCAGAAATAGCGTGGCTGAAGGAAAGCCAGGAAACAGGGAGGAAAAATCAGAGACAAAAATACACCCTTCCTCGTCCCGTTCCCGGGCCCCACCTCTTGCTGCCACCCCTACCTCCTGGTAGCACAGTCGGGATGAACTCATCAGGGATGACTCCATGGACGGGTGGCTCCCTGTGATCCAGCCACCTCCAGAAGCCCTACCTCCGAGCACCAGGCCTTCAGGGACAGCTGGGATCTAAATCGTAACACCCAGGAACTTTATTTTTCAATTCTTTAGATTCTCAATATTTGTAATAACCGTATGGCTAAGAAATTAAGGGTTTTTTTGCTTTCTTTTTATTAATTTTATTAAGAAACAAATAGCTAGGGCCGGGGAGATGGCTCAGTGGAGTAAGCACTTCCCTGGCAAGTGCAAGGGCCTGAGTTC
>NDGM011105829.1:19507-33250 GCA_002564305.1 Octomys mimax | reverse complement strand
GTTTGTGTTCTCTAAAACCAAAGAATGAATTTTAGGAACAAATGGAGGTTAAGAGCAGAATATTTGTTGGGGGAAAGAAAGCTCCTATCCAAGAGAGGGACAGAAGGGGTGCCCTGAGTGGATGGTCCCCGGGAAGTTGTCTCTGCCAGGGACCTTTATAGAGTAAAGCCATGTGGTACGGTGGGTCTAAGGTGGTGGAGAACACGGGACCTCGCTCAGGTGGGCATGAGGCGGGACAAAACTATGGCCAACCAAGGAGAATACAAGCACCATTGCTCAGGTAAAATTGATTAAATCCAAAGAATTAAGTAGTTTGATTCTTTTTTATTTACTTACTTATTTATTTGTATTTATTATTTTTTTTTGCAGTATGGGGGATTGAACTCAGGACCGTGCACTTGCTGGTCAAGTGCTTATTCTACTGAGCTATCTCCCCAGCCCCGATTAAGTCCAGTAGTACCAAATGTGGAAGGGGCAATCCAGCATGAATAGGGGCAGGGTCTCTTCCTGTAGGGGCTGGGCTAGTGACTCTTTCAGGCTCTTCCAAGGTGATTGATACCTATTTAGAATATCAATCCCTGAGGCCCCTCCCTAGGGAACTATGTGGCTGGGTTTGTTTTGCTCTTTGTCTTGCGATCTGGCCCACAGTGGGAGTGTCTGTCTCTTCCAAAGCTGCAAAGGCACCTTGTCTTCCATCTTGTCTCCTCGAGGGCCTGGCCCTGTATGACTGCCTATATTTCTGTCAAGTTTAGTTGCGTACAACAATATGAATTCGTTACAGTTTTTTCAAGCATGATTTTTTTGTTATATAGCAATTATCTATTGTTTTTGAGGGGGTGGCCCTAGGGATTGAACCCAGGGCCTTCACGCTGACCTAAGTCTTCGTATATAAAAAATACTATGTGATTTTGAGACAGGGACTCATTGGGTCGTGGAGTTGCCCGGGCTCACATCTGTGTCCTCCCGCCTCAGCCTCCCAGAGTGTTGGGATTACATCACACACCACCATGTCCTGTGATTAAAATTATTTTTCAGACTTTTCTGAATGTTTGAAAGCCATCATTATAAGAAGCTATAGGAAACACAAATCTCTCTGGACAGAAAAAAGAACTTCATTGGCTGGGGCTGCCCCATGAAGTGCCACAAGCCGAGGGCCTTGTCAGCAGACACAAGTGGCCTTGCGTTCCAGAGGCCCAAGTCCAGAGCATGAGTGACACAGTTGTGGGGAGGCTGTGGGGAGAACCTGCCCCAGCCTAAGTGCTCCCTGTTCCCTGGGAGAGGCCAGACCCAGTCCTGACACCTCTTGTGGCCCTGAGGGAGGAGCCTTAACGTGATTGGCTGGTGTTGGGACCTACAAGGCCATTGGTGGTGCCACCTCTGGGTGTCCAGTGTATCTGGGGGCGTGGCCTTGGGGTTGTGGGCAGGTCCCTGGCCCTTCCTCTGAGGCAATGGTCCCCTTTTGGCTTCCTGCCCCATGAACCAAGCAGCTTTGCCTCAGAAGGTGCTGGGGAGAAGGCTGGTTATAGAGAAGAAGGTTCACTCCTCCTGAGTCCACTTCCTGGACTGGCACTGAGGCATCAGGTAACCAAGGAAACGGCTGGGGAAAAGGGAGGGCCACTTTCTGAGATGTCTGAGGCCCAGGAGGCCCAGGTCTCTGCTGCACAGGAAGGGGTAGCAGGGAACCCGGCTTAGGTGCCCTGAGTCCTGCGCCTGTGCTGTGGTCTCTGCAGCCGTGGCAGCCCCAGCCCTCCTTACCAGTTACTGACTATGCAGAGCGGAGTTGACTCTGTGGGAGGCCCGACAGCCATGAACCCCAGCATCTGAGGGAGGGAGGGACCAAGCCAAGCTGCTCATTGATGGGAGCCAAAGCCCAGACCGCACCCTCATCCCACCCCAAAACCCAGTGCCTAAAATCCTCAGCACGCAGCCCTAGGGCCTCGAGCTCTTTTCCCAGGCCAGCTCTTTCCTTGGGGAATGGAGCTTGGCTTTTTTCTTTCAAGTAAATCACTGATCCTTTTCAACTCTTCTGTCCTGCTCAGTTCTGAGTTTCTTCATGGGCCTGGACAAGAGCCAACCCCATGACAGCCTTGCTCCGCCACGCTCTTCCTCTGTGTTGTTCCAGTCAGTCATGGACTGAACTCCTGGAAACCCTGAGCCATGATAGCTCTCTCCTCCAGCATGTTGTAGTGCCAGGTATCATGTTCCAAGGACAAGCAGCTGGCCAAGACACGCCTCTGGATGAGAAGGCTCTGGAGCTCCTAGGGGGCCAGGGGAGCCTTTGGCCCTGCTCCCAAAGGACAAAAGAGGTTGCTGCATTTGGGTGGGGGGTCACTGGCCCTCCCGGCTCTGGCTTTGCTGCCCCTTGGTCTCGGCACAATGTCCCCTGCTCATGCTGCTGCTGGAGGTCCCCAGCCATCTGCAGGTGGGCCAGCCCCCACCCTCCTCACCCACACAGCTTGTCCCCACGCTGCCACCTGGAAGCCCGTCCCCTGGCCACACCTTTGTGGTCATCAGCATGTTTCTGTGTTGTTCTGGGCTATGGCCTTTTTTCTTTGTTTGTCTTTTTGAGACGGTTTTACTCTGCAGCTCAGGCTGGCCTTGAGCTCACTTTGTAGCCCAGGCTGGCCTCAAACTCACAACTATCCTCCTGCCAGAGCCCCCTGAGTACAGGGATTACAGGTGTGCGTCACCATGCCCAACTGTTTGTTTGTTTGTTTGTTTGGTACAGAGGATCAAACTCAGGACCCTGTGCTTGCCAGGCAGGTGCTTATGCCGCTGAGCCGGCTTCCTGGCTGTGGCCATTTTCTGTGTGTCCGTGCAATGCTGTGGCTTTGCTCACGCACCACATTATGCAGCCCCTGTCTGGCATCCCCGGACATTTTCAGCACCCCGGGAGGAAGCCCGTGCCCCAGTCAGCCATCCCTAGCGCCTGGCAGCCCCCGTCTGCCCGGGCCCTGGTGGGCTTGCACACTGCACAGTTCGGGCACCAGGACCCTGCTGTGTGCGTGGCCTCATGCGCCTGCCTCTTTCCCTCTGCGCGATCCTCTCAAGGCTTGACCAGCTGCAGCCTAGCTCAGTGTCCCCTCTTCATGGCTGGGTGACATTCTACCTTGTGGCTGCCCCAGTCATTGTAGAGAGGGCTGTGCTTTATGTCAGCTTGGACTTCTCATCCCCCGTTTTATGGCCAGGGCTTGGGAAGAGACGAGGCTGTGCGGACAGAGGCCTCCTGGACAGGATTAGTGCCCTTTTGAGAAGAGACACAAGAGGGAAGACTTTTCCACCAGGGGGCACAGGAAGAGGTGGTTGCTGACCCGCCAGGCTGCGTCCTCACCCCTCCGCACTGTACTCTGGGTGTCCGGTCCCCAGAACCCAGAGGATCAACCACTCCTTCCAGCAACTGGAAGTGAGCAGGGGGTGCTAGGTTTGCCCACCTTTGGCCACTGGCATGGCATCTGCTTCTGTCCTGTGGGTGGGCACCTTCTGAGGACCACGAGCTCCTGCCAGGGCTAGTCTGCTCACAGCCTGTGCCACCTGCTGCCTGTGGCCTATGTGTATTGAGCTGGGACTGGGGACTGAGCTGTGCTGCCCTTCCACGGGGCAGCAGCTGCTGTGTGTCGTGTGGCACCTGAGCTTTGTGCAGGGCACACAGTCTGGACAGCCACTGGGGACAACACGGGTGCACACGGCACTGTGGAAGCCAGTGACCAAAGTGGCCCCAGGCCCCGTACTTAGCCCATGGAGCTCTTTTTTCCAACGAGGCTTCCGGTGCTGAGCTTCCTTCTGGGCTGGTCACTCAGGTGTGGAAACTCCTTCTGGTTTGTCACCACACAGTCACAGACAGGCATGGACAAAACCAGCTTTTATTAGGACAGGGAAGGCAGCTCACATGGGGTGGGAAGGCTCCCGAGCTCCTGTCTTCACGACCACAACCATTACCCATCCTGCAGGGACTCAGGGATGCCTGGCACCTGGCAGCAGGTCAGTGGGCATTGAGGGCCAGGCCTGGGCACCTCTCGCAGTGCTGTCCCCCTCCGGCCAAAACGGCCCACAGGCCGGATGCCGCGGCCTGCGTACCAGGCGGGATTGATATCTGGGGCTGCAAAAGAAGAGCCCCATGCCTGGGCTGTGCCTTACATGCAGGGAGGCAGGGCCAGGGCACTTCCCACCCCCCCATGGGCCCTTGGCTGTTGGGACAGGGCTGTGACTTTGGGAACCGGAGCCAGATGTCACCAGGAGCAGGGTCCCCTCTGGCTTTTGCCCTGGGTTCTCCAGGATCAGGCAAGCTGAGCAGGGGTGGTGGGGCCAGGGCCACTCAGGAGAGGCCTGTCCAGCAGAAGTCACCTAGCAGGTGGGAAATGCCTGGGCTGGGCTCCAGGCTAGGTGGGTGGGGCAGTGGCAGGACAAGGCGGGCACTCACTGCGGACCTCCATGGAATGCTGCCGGGCTCGGCTGGCTGCCACCCGCAGACCCAGGGCCAGCAGCAGCAGGCAGAGCAGCCAGGCCCTCGGGGCTGTCATGGTGGCGTCCTGGATGGGGCCTTCCAAGGTGGACCCCCACGGGGAGGCTGCAGCCTGGGGCATAGGGGCAGGAGGAGTGAATTACACAGGAGTAAGTGTGTGCACACATGACCAGTGTATGGCACATGTGTGTACATATGCATGGGAGGTGTGATCAGAAAAAACCACATGTTTCAATAAAGATACATTACAGTAAAAAATACATCGGCGCGAGACCCCTCAGAACCCGCCCGCTGCCTCCCACACAGCCTCTCTACAGCCTTGCTGCTGTCTGCAACCGCTCCGAGTCCCCTCTCCCAAAAGTCTTCGGTCGTGCTGGCCTGGCTGCCTCGATGTGCTCGATGCCTCAAAGCGTTTGTATTGCGGTCAGTTTGATAAAGGGGAGGAGCCGGAAGTCGCACAGTGCCAGAGCCGGCTGGCGACTGAGGCGCAGAGGACTGCGCCGTTGTCATGACCTGGCCTTTCCGCTGGTGGCGCTCGCGTGCAGGCAGCAGCATCGCTGTGCTTCCGACCCCCTGAAGACCCTGACTAGGAGGACTGCGGACCTGCTGCAGACAGCAGCAAGAGCGGCGGCCTCAGTGTGTTCCAGGTATCTCGAGGGGCCTGAGAGCAGTAGGTCTCTTACCGTAATAAAATTCTGAATGTCTAAATGCTGTCCCTTTGGACCATCTGTTGTACGTGAGAGTGAACTCCGTGTGTGTGTGTGTGTGTGTGTGTGTGCATGCGCGCATGCAGGGACAAGGAGCGCACGTCCCTGGTGTCCCCCTTCTGGGCTGTGCCTTCTGTGACCTCTTTCCCCTGCAGTGACCCTGGGAGGTGCAGGCCAGGCCTTGGCAGGGGAGGCCAGAGGCTGGCAGGCTTGAGGGCCTTGGCCCAAGGAGACGGGGCTGCAGAGGTCCCTCCAGGCAGAGGGGACTAGCTGGGGCTTCCAAGGTGCTGAGCGTGTGGCTCCATGCACAGTCCTTTCCTGGGGGAGCACCCCATGGGGGCAGAGGCGCGTCTCCAAAACCTTCTTGGCCAAGCAGAGCAGCTGAGTTGCGTAGCTGGCACCTGCGTGGCCCTGCCCACGGCACAGGACCCCTCCTTCTGGCCCAACAGGCACCACCTGCAGCTGCTCCCAGCCCTGGCTGGTTCCAGCGTGACCTCCCCGCTGACCTTGAGTTTTGGGCCCTTCCTGGAGTCCCGTGGGAAGTGCTGTCTGTCAGAGCTGCTTAGAAGGGCTCCCGTTTAGAACCCCGCTGGGGTCCCCCTGGGGCAGGGGCCTCCAGCCTATAGGAGATGGGATCCAGCTTGGAGGGGAATAAAGACAGACACCCTAAGCGGGCTGAGCATTTGTCCCCTTGGGGACTGTCCAAGGCCCAGTGAGGGGCATCTAGGGTGTCAGTGTGGATTCTGGGACCTGCCTCCCTAGCTGGAGCCCAGCCGAAACCTCGGGCTCTCCCGGCGCTGGGCTGTGGAGGAGCTCAGCAGGGCACCTGTCACATCCACGGACAGCGCCGGGACCAGGTATGTAGACCGCAGCAGTCGCCCCACAGCTCACTCTGCTCCGCACCAGCCTCAGTTGTCTGGAGGGCAGGTAGGGTCTCAGGTGACACTGACCCAAACGGAGGGGACCCCTGGGGTAGCACTGACCCTCGCCCCTCACTCACCGATCTGCCTTGAGGAAGTGGCGGTGCTGTCCACAGTGAGGCCCAGGTAGGAGCCGGTGTCCTTTTATAGCTCCCCAGGGACACGGCCGACACCCCCGCTGCCCTCCCTCTGCCGTCCCTGAGGAGACGTGATGGGCTTTGTTTCTTTTCTTCCCCCTCTTATTTATTTTTTTAAATTCTCATGAGCAATGTGATTTGTCCCTTCCTGGATTATATAATTTCATTTGGGCCCGGTGCTTTAGAGCACATTAACCTCCCTCTCAGCTCGCCTTTGGGCAGACTCCAAAGTCAAGTGTCTGAACCTGCTCGCTCCACGCCGGTCACTCCGAAGCTGCCTCACACCACAGCCACCTCCTCCATTCCAGCAAGGGTGGGGAGGATGCACCATGCCCAGCCCTGCCACGGCCACCTCTCTCTCATTTTGCAACCGAAAACACTGGCACGTGGCTTTGATAAGCTTGCGAGCCACACAAGCTTATTGTTTAAGATAAATAGGTTCACTTTTATGATAGGAGCCATTCGTGTACATCCGGGAACACTGCGCTGCACGCAGCACAGTGCAGAAGCAGCAGCGTGGCTTAGAGCACAGCCCTGCACGCCGGCTGGTAGCTTCGTCCTGCTTGTGCAGCGCTTGAAGGCTCTGGCTGACCACAGCGCAGGTGCCACTTTAAATAACTGCGTAATACTTACTGTTTAACCAGCCCTGAGAACCCGAGTGGCTCCTGTGTCTCCCACATCGGGGACGCCCGAGTGCAGTCTGAGGCTCTCTTCTGGAGGGAGCCGTGTATAGGGCAGGAGCCGAGCAGTGGCTCCTTCTCCTAGGCCTCCGAGATGTCTGGGAAGAGCATCAGGGTCACTCAGCATCTTGAAAGCATGGTCGAGGCGCCCCGTGCTTTCTCAGGCTGCCTGCTCCTGCTCCTGGAGAGTCTGGGTGTGGCCAAGAGCAGGGTGTGGGGAGCAGGTAAGGAACGGGGAAGGGAGTGGCGGCACAGTGGGGTCATCTGAGTCCCCAGTGCCGGGCTCCACCTCACAGGGATTCCATCAGAATTCCTGGTGCAGCTCGGGTGTGGGCTGACAGGATCCCCTATGGGCAGCTGTGCTGGGCAGTGCGGCCTGTTGGGCAGTGCCTGCTGGAGAGTGCCCCGAGCTCCAGCTCTGGGCGGTGGATGCCGTGAAACCCCATAGGGGGAGTGTGTGATCCTGGATACCGCTGTGTGTGAGTGTGAGCATGGGTGTAAGTGAGGGTGTGTGCCAAGGTGAAACAGCTTCCTCAGTGTGGCTCAGGCACCTTGCCAGGTCTGAGGCCCCTCATGGAGGCAGTGGGTAAGAGGGTGGTGGCCCAGGGGTCTTGGCATCAGTTCTGGCCCCTCATCACCCAACTCTGAGACATCCCTAGAGACCCGGGAGCTGCTGGATGGCTGGAGCAGGTGGCAGAAGGCGAAGGGCTGTTGCCCCAAGGGACTGGGACTGCAGGCCACCTGGGAACCCCCAGCTGCCTGACTTTGGCATTCTCAGAGGAGGGGACATGCAGGGTTTCGGCTGCAGACGAAGGCTGGGCAGCTTGTCCTATACTTGTCCCAGAGGGTCACAGGTCTTGGTGTGTGTGGGGCGAGCATGCTCATGGTCTGTCTTTGCTCAGTCAGGATTTCACAAGGACAGGCAGGGACAGAGGAGGCACCAAGGACAGCTGGCGGCACCAGAGGCCGGAGAAGCTGGGGGAAACTGGGGGAGGCAGGAGCCCGTGGTGCTCACGGACTTCAGATGCACCCAACCCTCCCGACGCCTGATTCTGGACTTCTGGCCCTTGCACGCAGAGAGAATATAGTTTGTGGTTTGCTGTACCCAGATGGTGGAACTTTGTCCTTGAAGCCACCAGGACAATAGCACAGGACTCCAGCCTGAATGGACTGACAAAGTATTCCCTCCTGGTTCTTGTCCTGCAGGCAACGAGAGGGCCTGTGGCTGTGGCCTGCACGGTCCTCATGCCTGGGAGTCCTTCGGGCACCTAGAAGACACCATAAAGCTGTGGGGGAGGGGGACCCTGGGGGTGGGCTCTGTCCGAGCTGCGCCTGTGCCTGGCTTGGGCAGAAGAAACCAGGTACCAGCAAAGCCTTTTTTTTTTTTTTTTAATTTTTTTTCAAAGCCTTTCTGACAGAGATGGCATCTGAAAACCCAGTTCTTATGAAAACGTAAAAGCAAACATCTTTGTGAATTGGCAAAGTTTATTTTTGAAGTATGAGTCATGGGCCACTGTTCAGATGGTGTCCCCGAAGCTTGGACAGGGAGTGTCCCTGGGGGTGGTGGGGGAGACTCGGGGGCTGGTGGTGAGCGGCGCAGCTGCTCCTGCCCGAGGCCGTGGGCTTGCAGAACAGGCTCGTGGGGCAGGCAGGTTCTACTCCTTGGTGCCCAGTGCGGCCCATGTGCAGCCACCTGGATGATGCCTAGAGCCCCACTCACTGCCACAGACCTGTGCCCATGTCTGCCCAACCCGTCACCTCCCTGTCCCACCCAGCACAGCCAACTGCAGGTGGTCAGTAGACCACAGGGACAGAGGTCACCCTGTTTCTCCCACAACCCAAGACAGCAGCATCCCTCTGATGGTCATACCAGCTCTCCCAGCTCAGCTGGGCATCTGGCGAGCAGCTGGGGTCTGGGCTGTGGGCACTGGCAGCCGGGAGTGCACAGCGGCAGGTCTTCTTCCCATTGCTATCAGGGGTGGTGACTGCGTGGCAAGAAGTGTGGTGCTGAGAGAACAGGTATGCTGTGTGGTGGGCACAGTGCAGGCTACTGGTGGCTGTCCTCGTCCCACGACTCCTCTCTAGGGTTGCTGGGCCACTACGGGTTTCTGCAGAGATGGACACACACACACACACACACACACACTAGTGTGCACAGCATTCCCCTGCATGCACACAGATGCTCACAGGAGCCTGCAGGATGCACAGGTACACAGAGATGCCCCGCAGATGTGCTCAGGCAGCTTTGATATACGAGCGAGCACCAGGTGTGCACCAGGGCACACACACACAGTCTCAGTGACCCGGGTGGGCACACTCATGTGGCTGCACACACAGATGCATGAGCGTGCACACTGCACACAGGAGTGCATGCACGAGGTACACCCACACCCACACAGGCCGACCTGGTGCGGGATGCTTATTTGCTCCTGGGGCTTTTACATAACTCCCTGCCTCTGTTCCCCAGCTGAGACCTAGGTCTAGGACACAGGGCTGTGTCACGGTGCCACATGGGGTGGAAATAAAAACACCAGGGCACGGGCAGGTGGGGGTCTCAGTAAGTGTGTGGATGCTCCCGTTCCTGGTGGCAGTCGCTGCCTCCCACCTCCCTGGCTCCAGGCTGGAGCTCTTTCCTGGATAGTGCAGTGCAGGGCACCTCTGCCCTCCTCGGCCGAGTCCTGCACGTGCGCCCCACCTCCCTGTCCCGGCCTTGGGATCCCTGCAGGAATAGAGCCACCTGCGCCAAGTGCCTGCTTCTGGAGTCCCTGAGATATTCGTCATCAGGTCAAAATGGAGCTCCTGTCCATACTGACTTAGGTGCCAAGAGGCCCAGCAGGATCTGGGTGTGAGGTGCACACTTACACACACTATAATCCCAGTGCTCTAGGAGGCCGAAAAGTAGGACCTTAAATTAAAGCTCACTCAGCGAGACCCTGTCTCAGAATAAAGAATGAGCTGGGGATGCAGCTCAGTGCATAGGCCCTCAGTTCCTACCCACGGTACTGAGAAAAATAGAAAGGCTAGCGGGAGGTCGAAGCTGGGTAAGAACCCCATCTGTGCCCAGTGGCAGGTGGGCAAGGGCACCTCGCTCACAGCAAACCTAGACAGCTTTGAAAGGCCGGAAGAAGCCAGGGAAAGGCTGGAGACGGGAGGGCCTGCCGGCCTAGGAGCTGCTTCCTGGGCTGGCTCCGGGCCTCAGGTAACCAAGGAAACAAGGAACAGCCCTCTGGGAGCTGTTCAAGGCTGACCTGCTTCCGAGTTAAGCATTAGCGCCAGTTAGGCTGGAGGCCCTAGAGACCCAAGTCTCCGCACCATGGGAAGGGGCAGTGGGGAAGCCGGCTTCTGCACGCCAAGTCCTGCGCATGCTCCTGTGGTCCCTGCAGCCCTTAGCATTCCAGCCCGCAGTACCAGGTCAAGGACTACACAGAGTTGACCCTGTGGGCACCATGACAACTCCCCCAGGGGCCGTAAGCGCTTGAGAACCCCAGAGCCTGGAGGAACCAAAGCTCAGACCACACACCCGTCCCACCCCAGAACTCCCCGAGCCCTCGGGCCCTCAGCTCTTCTCCCTGGCCGGCTCCCTCCCGGTGGAGTGGGATCTGTCTTTTCTCCTTCAAATAAGCCATTGCTTTTCTGCTACTTTTGTGTGTTATACTCAGTTCTGCTTAGGACCCCAAGAATCTGGATAAGACCCCAAGTCGGTAACAACCAAGGCAGCCAGAGCATGGCTCTGACTCCCGCAGCTGGTCTTGAAGTGACCACAGGCAGTGGGAATCCCGGCCAGCAGGCAGAACCAGTCAGAGCTGCAGGGAGAGCTACAGGCAGCAGGCGCCCGGACCTCACGTCCTGCCTGGTGAAGGGACCTCTCCTGACATGTGCTCCTGCCACAGGTCCTCACAGCGCTGCGCTCGTGCCTGTGCCTGCTCCCTGGTTTCCAGAGCTGTGAGTTCGCAAAACTCTCCTGTTTATAAAACTTCCTGCCATTAGGGCTCGCAGCTAGATGTGTCCTCAAAGTCCTGTGCTCATAGGTGCGACTCTGGGGAGGTGGCTGGACCACGGGTGTGTGATGCTGAGCTAGGGGGAGCGAGACTGGGATTAAGGGCATGTGGTAACGCGGGCTGGCATAGCTCTGGGTGTGCATCACGGGAGCCCCGCCCTAGGCGAGCCCTCAGACAGAAAGGGGGCAGGCTCCCGCTTCCTGCCCGCCAGCCCTGGGCTGCTTCTCCTCCGCAGGGCCTCTCTGCCACCCTGGCCCGCCCTGGAGCCCTTTTTGAGCATTCTGCTGCCTCCTTTCTGCTAGCTAAATAAATATGGCCAGCCAGAGACGGCCTTGGTCTTAGCCCTCACTGGAGCCCCGTGCGAGGCTTTGATCCTCCTGGAGCCCTGACCTCACTCCACTTGCCTCTTTTTATTTAGCCTTCGCTGTGTGGGAGATTTTGGTTCTGACCAGTGTGCAGTAACTAAGGAATATCATTAACCCGCTACCTGGGCCGTCCTGCGCATCTCCACGGCCTGCTGATCTGAGGCTGAGGGCCATGTTTGGGATGCGCAGCGGGACACCTGGGCCCACGCAGAGGGCAGCTGGTGTTGGGACACTGCGCCCCCGAAGGCTACAGGTGCAGGTAAGTCACCAGAGGATGCTTCCTGCAGGAGGTTCCGGTGTGGGGGCGAGCCCGGGAAGTGAGCCTCCCACCCGAGTCCAGGAGGCCTTTGGCCTCAGCTCCTCCCGCCGACCTGGCTGCAGAGACTGGGAGATCGGTGCCGGGGAGGGTGTCCGCACTGCCTCGCAGGCCTGCGGAGACACCCGCAGGAAGGGGCTCCCTGGTGACACTGCCTGGCCTGCGTTTCTGTCTCAGTGGTCCGCTCCGCTGCTACTGGGGACTGTGTCCGTTTTGTATTGTAGACTTCGCTTTGTGCTCCTCTTCTCTCACTTTGTATCTCTTCTGTTTACCCAATTTTCTTTACTTTGAACTTTTGTTTTTTGGAACCGGGGCTTGAACTCAGACCCTTGTGCTTGCCAGGGAAGTGCTTATTCTACTGAGCGGTCTCCCCGGCCCCTACTCTGAAAACTTAACACCAATACGTAAACGTGGCAGGGGACAGAACTCTAAAGGCTCCTGAGCAAGTGTGATGAAGAGGTCACCACAGCCAGATGTGGTGGTGCTCGCCTGTAATCCCAGCACTCAGGAGGCTGAAGCAGGAGGATCTCCTAGAGTTTAAGGACAGCTTGGGCTACATGATGAGTTCAAGGTCAGCATGAGCTACATAGCTTGGTCATCTTTCAAAAAACCAACCAATCAACTAAGCAGCTAAACCAACAAAAGTTACCGCGAAGAGGTGGCGGGCCATGCCCCTCCTGCCGCTGGGGCTCCTTTGTGTTAGAGAGCCACGGTACAGTGACTTCCGCTCGAAGGGCTCCTCGTCTTTGCCTTTGGGGAAACAGAATGGGGTGGAGGGAGTTCACTCACCATAAACGTACTCCAAGCATGTGACCTGAGGCCTCTGGAGAGAACCCTAACGGCTGACAGACTGATGCGGGGCATCCTGGCCACACAGCGTGTTTTGGCGCAGTGACAGTATGGCAGTTGCTGTGTATGCGTTGGGTCAGGGCCTGCCCACCCCCGGCCCCGGCCTTGGAGCAGCAGCTGTGAGGCCCGGGAGGCCTCCCATGGGCATAGCATCATGGGGCTGCACTCTGGATTTTCTTCAGATTTGGGTGGCAGAGTGGACACGGGTCTGGACTCTACCCCAGAGAAGAGCTTGCTACGGTTCCTTCCATACAAGAAGGGGACCATCCTGACCTGGTGCTTGGGCTTGGTGATGAGAAGTGGCCCACCTCCCAGAGAGCTGCAACCCCATGGGCACGGGGCCTATTTCTTCTTCCCCTCCCCACTCTGGCCCTGGTGTCCTCCTGGCTCACTGTCCCCATACTGTCCCTTTCTGAAGGCTGCTCCTGCCTTGCGCTGTGGCCCCAGGACCCACTCTGCCCAGGGAGCACCCTGCCTGGGCTCAGTGTACTGAGCAGGAAGACACAGGCGGCCTGCAGAGAGCTACAGAAGAGGGCTGCGGGCCGGGACCTGCGCCCAGGCCCACCCAGGCAGTGGTAGCAGGAGGGACCCGGGATGCCATGCCTTCTTGGTCCAGCTCTGACGGGTGCTGGCCTGGAGCTGGTCCGCCTAGCTCTGGACTGGACGTGTCTCCCTCACAGGTCAGCAGTGGCTCAGTGGGACCTGAGCACAGTTTCTGGCCACATAGAGACCACATACCAGACCCTCAGGGCCCCGAGTGGCACTGGGTATTCTGTTTTTGATTTTGTTCTCTGAGGCAGGGTCTCATACGGAGTTGAACTTGTGCTGATCCTCCTGCCTCAGCCTCCCAAGTGCTGGGATTACAGGTGTGTGCCACCATGCGGGGCGTTCTCTAGATTCTGGGCAGAAGGTGAGGCGCAGAGAGTCTTGGGAACTCTGTCGACCCCGAGGGGCCATGGTCCGGTCCCGAGTGACTCCCCAGGCCCCGAGGGGTGGGAGCAGGGCTCTTACCAGGAGCTTTCGGGGAGTGCTTTCTCCTGAGAAGACAGGGCTCAGCTGCCGCCTGGGGGGAGAGTACACGCATCATCAAGCCCTCCAGAACCACTGTGGGCTCCGGCCAGCTTTCTTCTGTTTCCTCTCTGCTTTCTGTTTCTGCAGTACGGGGCCTAAGCCTCTATCCCCAGCCCCGTTCATGGCCTGGAGACAGGCTCGCAGCGACTTGTTAAAGTGCTCAGGCTGCCAGAACTTCAGTCCCCCACCCCCGCCCCCATCCCCCAGTGCCTCCTAGTGCGCCAGGATCCCACAGCCTGCC
>NDGM011105829.1:0-19488 GCA_002564305.1 Octomys mimax | reverse complement strand
GCTGGCACTTGAGGATTTTAAGGGCAGTGTGCGTGCCCTCTGTGGGCTCAGGCCCTCGTGCCTGAACTCGGCAGCGCTGGCTATGGGGGCAACGGCCAGGCAGGTGGAAAGAACACGCCATGGCTGAGGGATCTGGGCTGCGGCTCCAGCCCCCCACCCCGTGTGTACAGCAGCATGGACTTGTCCTGCATGGGTCTCCCCTCTGTGAGGTGGGGCCATGGGAGGTCCCTGGTGCCCGTGGCTGTTGGTCACCACCCCTCCCTGTCTCCTTTCCAGCAGTGGTCTCTCACAGTGTGATGAGACAGTAATTCTCAGCCACGCTCGCTGCAGCATGCCTGTCAGCCCAGCACTCTGGGAGGCTGAGGCAGGAGGATCAACATTTTCAGCCCAGCCAGGGCAACTTGGTGAGACCCTGTCTCAAAATGAAAAATAAAAAAAGGCTGGGGACACAGCTCATTGTGGAGGCCCTGGGCTCAGTCCCCAGTGCTGGGGAAAAAAAAAAAAAAAAAAAAAGCCCATTCTCTGTCTCACTTTTTCAGAGGTGGCAAAAGCCAAATGGATCAGATTGCCTAGAATGGTGTCCAGTATCTGCCCCTGGCATTTCCCACCTGTTCTGTGGGTGGCGCCTGCAGGTGGCTCCTGGGTCCTCAGAGCACATGGCCCAGGGGAGCGGGTGTGGTGTCAGGGCCGGGGCTGGCTGGGCCCTGTTGTGTCAACCTCATGTGACACTGGTCTGCAATCAGCAGGGGAGCGAGGGGCAGAAGGCAGCACTGACTGTGGTCACAGCGGGAGCAGCTGCGTGTACAAGGGGCTCATGGCTGCACTGGGCTGTGGGCTGGGCTGGAGCAGACCCACTCTTCCCAGGCTGTGGGGAATGGCACCCCAATCCCAACACAGGTGATCCCCAGCTCTGCCTGCTCCACACCCCCACCCGTGTCCCCACATATCCCAGGCTGTTTTCCTGCACTCTGGCTCCAGGTATTTTCACTGCTGACAGCCAGTGCCTATGTCCCCCAGCAGAGCCATGATCCAGGAGCCTGCATAGGCAGGGGCGAAAGCACCCAGGAACACAGTTGTTCCCATGGTGACGGGCAGGAGGGTGAAGGCAGTGGTGCTCTAGCTTGTCACCCTGATTGGCTGCGAGCCTCCTGGGAGGGGGTGTAGTGCACTTCTGGGTGTGGCTGGGTGGGTTATGGGGGTGTGAGCTCGGGGCCATGGCTGGTCCCTGGCCCCCCCCCNCCCTGCTGTGCTTCCTGGCCCCACGAACTAAGAGCTTCGCTCCCACACACCCTTCACTGTGATTTCCTGTCTTGGAGCAACTGGCTGTGGACTGAACCCCCCGAAACTGTGAGCCTAATCAACCCTGTCCTCCAAGTTGCAGGTTCCAGGTGGCTTGTCCTGGTGGTGGGGAGGCTGGCCAACACAAGGGCCCTGCCACCTCATCCCGGACCACAGTGACTCCAAGGCATAGCCTCTGCTCTCCCCAGGGTTCCTCAAGGCCAGAGAGCGCGCGTAGCTTTCTTTGTTCCTGTGTCTCCTTCTCCACCAACTTACAGGATTTTCTTTGCTTTTCCCCCTCAAGCGCTTTGGCCCAAACCCTCTCCTGTACTTCTAAGGCTGCCCTACTCTGGCCTGCCTCTGCGGGTGGCTGGGATTACACATACCTTGCCCTCCTCTGCAGGGTCTGAATTCTGATCCTCAGAACTCTTGCCAAGGGTCCCTGCCAGTCGGGGCCGGAAGATCTGGAAGACAAAGGAAGTGATGTGTGCTGTTATTGTCCTGTGGAGCAGAGGCCTGGGGCAAGAGTTGGGGTGGGCCGGCTGGCTGTGGGGTTGGTAAAGAATGCTGGGGTAGGCTAGCAGTGCTGGCACACGCCCATGACCTCAGCCCCTGGGAGGCTGAGGCAGGAGGATCGAAAGTTTAAGCCCAGTCTGGGTAATTGGGTGACTTAGCCAAGACCTTGTCTCCCAAAAAAACAAACAGAAAACCAAAACGAAACAAAAAATAGCTAAGTTGTAGCTCATTGAGGAGGCTCTTGGTTCAATCTCCAGTATCGGAAAAAACTGCCAACAATAAAAATGCAAAGAATGCTGGGGTTGCAGTCCCCCAAACACCTGCTTCTGGGGCCTGGGTTGTGATTTTAGCAGATTAAAATCTGCCAACAATAATAATAATAATAAGCCCATAATCCTAGCACTGGGAGGCTGAGGCAGGAGGAGTGCTGGGGGTTCGAGGCCTGGATGGATGGCATAGTGAGACACTGCCTCCCCCTCAAAAAAGGACTCCCCGTTAATGTTCCATTTCAGAGAAACAGTAACTTTTAGAGTAAGTATGATCTCAAAGTTCATGGCCGCACTTCCCCTGGAGCACTGTGTGCCATTCATCTGAGATGCAGGCTCACTGTTTCCTTGGCAACCCCTCCAGTGCCTCATGAGCATCACCCTCTGGCCACTCTCCCCTCCCCAGCCTGGGCCTCTTGAGGCCCTACCCAGGCTTGCTGGGGAAGATGCAGGCTCTGCCGTGGCCTCCCTGTCCACGCCACACCCGGCTTAAGGCTGGAATTCTTGGAGCCCTGGGTAGGGGTTCTGTGTGCCAGGTTGCTGATGGTGGCTTAGGCTGTGCGTTTCTGGCTCTGGGTCAGAGCCATGCCCTGCAATGGACTGCAGCTCAAAGAGAGGCTGGCAGCCGGCTGGGGTCCAAGCCTTCAGCACCATGGGCTCTGGGGAGGTCTCAGGGTGTGGTGGTCTCCCACTCACCGGGAGGTTTGACTTTCTCCGGGGCCTGGCCGAGGGCTTCACCGTGAGCCCCGCAGCTTGGAGGGCTGCAATCCTAGACTCGATGTCCGAAACCTGCAGAGCAGTGGACAGCATGTGGCCAGACAGTCACCCCGCCAACATCGCATCTCGGCAGCTGCCTTCAGCCTGGAGCCCCTCTGGCTGCTGCTTCCCCTGGGGGCTGAGGGAGCTCTCGACCACAGGCATGTCCAAGGGCCGGTAGTCTCCTCCCACTCCTTCCATAATGGGGGTGCTCTTGTGCCCCTCTCCTGAGCAGTGGGGAAGGGCTCCAAGCAAGCCGAGAGCCCTGTCAGGTAGGGCTGAGGTGTGGGGCTGGCCGCTGTGGGCCGATGCTGGCCTGGGCACCTCTGTTGCCGCCGTGAAGCCTGGCTGTGCTGACTGGATGGCTTGGGAGCTTGGGGAGCTGTGGAGCTCACTTCCGCTGCCACAAATGAGCGTCTTTGCCCACCACACCCTTCTGCCATGGTGCTCCTGCCTAGAGCCCGCTCACCATGGGCTGAACGCCCTGAAACTATGAGCCTAATTAACCTCCCCGCTTGATGTTATAGATGCCAGGCGCTGTGCCAGTGGTGGGAGTGCTGACCACTGTACCCACACTCCACTCCCAGAACCAGCTTCTGGACACCAAACCAAGCTGCCACCCCCTCTCCCATTCAGTTCCTTCTGGTGGGCTGCTTCAATTTTTCTTTTTCTTTCATGGTATTGGGGATCAAACCCAGGGCCTTTTGCATGCTAAGTGTGTGCTCGACCACTGAACTACACCCCAGCCCTGCCCCAGCTTTCCTGCGACCCTGGGTTGCCTGCCAGGCACCCTCCTCTGGGACCTGCCTCTCCCCCTCCCCACGGCTGTGCGCCTGTCAGGGTTGTGCCCTGGACACTCAAGGCCCAGCACTGCCCCAGGGCCTTTGCACACGCCATTTCCCATCTTGGGCTCCCAGCCCCTCGCTACAGCTTCGTAGTGTCCCTTCCACTGCTTCTGACATAGTGCCACCCTGCACCATGGGGTCCCCTGCCTTAAGGCCGTCAGAGCTGTGTCAGGGTAGAATGGTTTTGTTGTGGCCCAACTCCCCCCACAGGAGGGGCATAGTCTAGCACGTTCACCGCTGTCCCCACTGTGCCCTGAATGAGCATGTTGTGCTCCAGGAAGCAGTGAGTGACCTGGAAGACTGAGCTACCTCTGCCAGGGCTGGCACTGGGGTCCACGCCTGCCTTCCTGGGCTGGCAAGAAGAGATATGGGGCAAGGGACAGGGTGGGGGCTGTCCCTGTAGTGCTCTGTGTGAGGACAGAGGGTGCCCCCACGAGGCTGACCGTGGGGGTCTTCATGCCTTTGACCCACGTGCTGTTGGTGTGTCCACTCCTCCCCGGAACCCCCGCCTGTAGCTGCTGCCTGGCTCCAGCGTAGCCCCGGCCCACCCAGAGCTGGCCCTGGTGGCTGTGTGGTTTCAGCATGGGGCCAGGGCTGCAGATCAGGCCGACCTTCTCCAGTCACCAGGGCGGGGGCCGGGGGTGGGCCCAGGGGCCGTGTGAGCCCCTGCGGCTTGGTCCCGGCCAGTCACCGGCTCACTGCTTGTCTTTGGGAACCTGCCTGCCCTGGCAGCAGGGCTACCTCGCTCTCTGCCTGCTGCACCTCAGAGGCTGCCGCAGCCACTCTGTCCTCCAGCTCCAGCAGTGCCTCGTCTGTGGTCCTGCTGGGCGGGGTGGAGGCCCCCCGGCCCAGCGGGCTGCTGTCCCAGCTGTCTGTGAGGCCGGCAGCTGTGCTCACCTACAAAGGAAAAGGATGAAAGTGGTCACCACAGGGATGGGGGAGTGACGCTGAGCTGTGTCCTGGGCTCCTGGAGCAGCAGTCCACACGTCAAGGCCCCTGCAGTGGTGCTCACTCTGGGGGCCCCTGCTGGGATGGTCCACCCTGCGCCTCCCTCTGCCGAGTCCAGGGAACCGTGGAGGTCGCACCTCTGCCACCGCCTCGGCTGCCGTGCCCGCGGCCTCTTCCTCCTCGGACGAGGCACCCTGGTCGCTGAGGGCGCTGGTCAGCGCCTGCAGCTGCTGCCTCAGACTCTCCTCCTCTAGGTCGGCCTCCGTGTGCACTGCTTGGCCATCTGGAGGCTGCAGGGACAGGGGATGGGGCTGAGAGGGATGGCCAGCGGCGCCCCAGGCCCGCGGGAGCCCAGGCCCCGTCCCTTCTCTAGGGGAGCCTGTCTCCAGACCACAGAGCCAGGCCCCAGGCCCCAGGCCCCAGGACTGGCCTAGTTCCCATGGCTGTGTCCAGCCCACCTTCTTCTGGGTTTGTGGTCTTCCCTTGTCTTGCAACTTTTTCTTATTCGGCCCGACACATCTGTAGGATTTACCCTTGGAAGCATTTTACAGCCTCCAGCTTGGCGACATAGCCACATCGATTCCGTCCACTCACGGACTCCTCCTCCATCGAGTCCTCTCCCTTCCCTCGGCCCTGGCAGTTGCCCATGTTCTCCTTCTCCTTCCCGTTGTAGCACTGAAGACTGAACCCAGGATCTTCACATTGAGTTACATCCCCAGCCTGTTTTAAATTTCTATTTTGAGGCGGGGGCTCACCAGGCACTAAGCTGCCAGGCTGCCCTGGAGCTTGGGACTCTCCCGCCTCAGCCTCCCAGAGCCCTGAGCTCACAGGCGCTCTGCTGGCTCCAGTTATCTGTCAGTTGTGCCTCTGACTCTGGGTACCTCCTGTGAGGGGGCGTGGCCCAGAGGTTCCTGTCCTTTCACAACTGGCTGGCTTTGCTCAGGGGTCACGGCCCTGCAGCAGGGGTGGCACCCCTCTCTTCCAGAGGCCTCCCTAGCACTGCACTAGGCCTGTGAGCAGCCTCACAGCGGGGGCCCCGAGTTCTGTCCTGGATACGCACAGTGACAAGGGCATCCCTGTGCTGTCATCAGTTTGCCTCCTGCTCCTGTCCCCACCCTGGACAAGACGCAGTGCTGTGCCCTGCTGCCCATGCAGTGGCCCTGGAGCCCGACCCCTGCGAGACTCCTCCCCTCCCTGGCATCTCTGTCACCCGCCTGGCTTCATCCCTCTCTGCTTTCTGTTACATCATGACTCTTGTCCCCACTGTCATTGGGTCATCTCCTTTCTCCTGCCTGGACCTCGAGCCATCTGAGAAGGACCCTGCTGCTGGGTCTTTAGATGCCACCTCCCGCCTGGGGGGAAAGTCACACATCCACTTAACAACATGGCACGAGGACAGTCTGTCCATCTGTCCACTCCTTCCTTCCTCAGCTGTCCTGCATTTCAGTGCTTCCTCTGCCTACAACGCAGACCCGTGGGAACTGCCCCTGGGACGGGTTCAGTGTTGCCCTTGTCCCTCTCTTCTTGGGCATGCCACTGTGTCACCTTGCAGTGCTCCCAGGAGCCCAGCTTGTCCCTAGGAAGCCACGTGTGCCCTGCTTCTACCAGGCGGCACTGATCAATCCCTCCTCAGCCCAGCAGGTCACCGTCATTTAATTTCCTGTTAGGATGGGTCAGCAGCCTCACAGGGCCCCAGGCAGAGGCTCATTAGATTGATAATTAGACGGAGAGGTGGCTTCTGGGTTCTCTTCTGTCAGAACCAGAATCCCACACCACAGGCAGGAAGAGCTGTGCAGCGCTCGGGCTGTGAACTTCTGGGGCCGCAGCGATCTGGCTGTCCCAGATTACATGTGAGTGAGTGCGGGGTCCTGATGAGAGAAGGGGGCTGGGTGGGGAGAAGGGCGGCCTCTGGAGGGGCGGGATTGCCCCTGCTTGGGTCACCAAGCAAGGACATGCCTGAGCCGGGTGTGAGTAGTGAGTGCTTCAACTTTAAAAAATTATTACGGTAAAGATCCCTGTGCAGGAATGCCCCGCCATTCCTGCTCGGACACACTCGTCCCTTCTCGCCACAGTCTGCAGCGGCTCCGGAGTCCTCTCTCCCGGGTGGCCTCAGCTGCACTGTCCCAGCTCCTGGATGTTGGGAATTGACTCAAATCCAACCTCGACCCTTCTGGGTCATTTTCACTTTGGGGGAATGCCAGCAGCCCCACAGGCCAGTCCAGTGAACCAGTGGGCGAGGACACCTCTCGCGTGGATGGTGCTCGGCAGCAGCGGTCGCGATGGCTTTGATCCTGCCACCGTGTGAGGATGCTCAGGAGACAGGCCTCCAGGGCTGCCTCAGAAAGTACAGGGCAGATGGCTGAGCACACTCCAAGCAAGGGGGGACCTCGAGCAGCGAGATGATCTCCTGTCCCACATTTTTCATAATTTAAACACTCACCGTATATTTGATCACCCCTGTACGCACACTACACAGACACACCTATGGGAAACACCGACAGCACACTCCAGTGACAGGTGGCGGGACAGCAGGACCAGCTGCTGTCCTCACTGGCCAGGGCTCCAGGCATAAGCCTCAAGGCCTCCTGTCTGTGGGGCGCTTGGGGCACTTGGTTCCTCCAGACCAGGCCTGTGGCAGCCTGGACCCAGGCCCTGGTGCCCCAGGCGGGTGGCCACTCCTCACAGTCAAGCCCAGGGCTCGAGTGTCTGTCTAGCACACACCTGCGCTCGGTCGGCAATGGCTTGAGGCCTTGTGCTGGGGACCGAGTGGCGGCCATCAGGCTTGGGGGTGCATCCTTGGGGTGGCCAAGTCCTGGAAGTCATCGCAGTTCTGCGAGTTTCTGCCTCAGTCCTGGCCCCTCGTGGTTGCTTCCCAGCCCCTACCCCTGCACTGTGCTATGGCACCACAGGCAGACTGTCCCCAAGTGTGGCCTTCATTGTCGGCTCCTCAGCCCCCAGCGCCACAAGAGAAAACACCCTGGACCAGTGTAAGTCACAGGGCCTCCAGTATCTGCCAGAACAGCATGATGGGGCCAAGATGCACACTGATGACTATGTGCCTCCATCCGGCACATAGGACACTTGCCCGCCAGGGCCCGGGCCAGCACCCCTAGGGCCCATGTGGGCACTGATGCCTGTCCCATCCGTCTGGTCACCACATGGCATGGCAGTGGGCCTGGGCAGGCCGGTGGCCTCACAGTGGTGGGCTGGGTATGGAGATGGCCGGCAGCCGGCACCACGCACAGAGCTTGTGCCTCAGGCTGGGACCTCGACAGACGACCTTCTCGGGCCTGTGCGGGCCTCACACTCTAACCTTCTCACCCAGCCCCTCAGCCTGAGGGAGGCCAGATGGTGGTCTCCAAGTGGCTAGCAGGCGTTGTGTAGCTGTCACATGCTTACGCAGCCCAGAGATCTGCCACAGGGACAGGATAGTGGCCGAGGGGCCCACGTGCTGCCTTCAGCAGGACACTGGCACCAGCACCAGTACCAGCACCTGCAAAGCCCTGTGTTCCCCAGGGGTGGAAGGAGGGCAAGGCCACTCCCTAGGACACAGCCAGGAGGGTTCAAAGCCAGAGCCCAGGGACATCAAGAAAGGGGCGAGGCTGGGAGGGTGGCAGTGACACAGGGGGTGAGAGGGCAGACCTGGGGGACCAGGAAGCTGAAGCTGAAGAGATGACCCTGGCATCACTGCTAGACCGTGATGGCCACCACTGAGCACCACAGGAGGGTGTGAGCCAAGCAGTGCATGGTGGTCACACCAAAGCTATCACCCAGCTGGCCACCATCTGGGTCACCCTGGGCCGGAAAGCAGCACTCCAGGTGTCACTGAAAGTGACCAGAAGGGCCACTTCCCCTCCCTGAGTCACCAGCTCATGAGTCACTGCAGCCTATTAGCTTCCGATGGAGGCTGGGAAATCAATGCTCTTTGGCGCGAGCGCAGGGCGGGGGTGGCTATTCTGCACAGTCACCTTGTCACCACCTCGTTCGGAGGGGAAACAGCATCGAGAGTTGGGACACTTACATTAGCAGGCAGGTAATTAGCTTGACCTCTGTGGCACCCGGGCCCTTGAGTAGGAAAAAACAGGCACCAGAGAGCGTCTGTGACGCTGCAGTGGTCCCTGGGAACCAGGCCCAGCCCCGAGCCCCGTCTCCCCTCTGTGGGGGCAGCGATCGATGCCTTGGCGAGTGTGCTAGGCAGGCAGCCACCGTCTTCCGGCACATGTTCTGCATGTGGCGACCGGGGAGGGAGGGAGGGAGTGCCTGACACTGTCACTGTGGAATACCACATCCTCTTCCCAAGCCCTGGGAGGCAGGGTGCTGGGTGGGGGGCTACAAAGTCAGCTCGGGGCTCAGCTGCACGGCCTGCTGAGGAGGAGGCCCGGACCCCAGGGGACTTCGGGTGCAAAGGTGACAGACTAGCTTTCGGGGCAGATGCCTTCATGGCACTCTGCCCTCTCAAAGGCGTAATTCTTTTTGCATGAACTTCACAATAAATTCTACCCAAGCTTCCGCAGAGCCTGTGTATCCTAACTGGATTCTTTCATCGAGGGTACAAAGGGCTGAGGAAGTGAAACGCGGGGAGAGCTCTCCAGCTTCCCGGCCACAGGACGAGGGTGCAGGTCTGCCAGACCACATCCTTTGTGGCCACTGCTACGTGTGTCTTTTTTTTTTTTTTTTTTTTCTTTTGGTGTGTGTATGTGTGTGTATTTAGTACAGGGTGTACAGGGTCTCACTACACAGATCAGACTTGTAGCGGTCCTCCTGTTTTCAGCCTCCCAAGTGCTGGGTTTACAGGTGCGTGCCACCACACCCAGTCTCATTCCCCTCTCAGCGCAGGGCCAGCACAGCATGCTGAGGATAAAGTCCTGGTCCCTGAGCCTGCCTGAGCCATCTGGCCAGCCCTGTTACCTGGGTCTTGAGTGCAGCCCGGCCTCTCCGCTTGGGATGCTGCGAGGTCGCCCTGGATCTGTGGACACTGTCTTCATCGGAGGTGTCCACGTCAGCCAGGTACTGTGTGGGGAGCTGCCCCTTCCTGGTGGCACTTGTCTCTGAGGAGAACAAGAAGATCTGAACAGCCTGGAGTGGGAAGCTGAGCGCTAACAGGTGTGGCTCGTGCAGTGAAGACCACAGGGGCTCGAGCACAGTGGGGCCATGATGAAATCCCTTGATGTGGTGGCTTCCCCTACCTGTGATTTGCATACCTCCTGGCAGGGGCATCCTGTGCAGAACCTTCACCCTCACCACACTCTGCCTGGCCAGACAGCCCCACCTGGGAGAGGGGGCAGGGAAGGGGTGCCCTGGGGCGAGCCTCAGGCTGCTGCTGGCCCTGTACCCCAGCTCCTGCCGAAGCGAAGGGTACACATTTCCTTTGCTGTCCTATTGGCTGCAGTGCTCGGTGAACTTTGCCAGTGACCTGGCTGAATTGGACATGGCGTGAACACAGGTGAGACCGCAGACCACTTACACAGCCTGGGAGACCCTGTGCCAAGCCACACTCCTGACCACAGGAGGTCACACGTGTGTCGTTCAGTCTGTCCACAGCAGCAGTGAATGGACCTGACCACCTCCTCCCATCCCTGCAGTGTGGAGATTGCTGATCCCAAGCGCTCACAGACACTGAGGCACACGGGGCTTCCTCATGTGCCAGTCCTGCAGCCTCCTGCATCTGGGGACAGATGCTGCCCTGCACCTCCACACCCTGCACTTACTGGACCACACACCTGTGTGTGAAAACCTGTGGGAGGCCTGGGTGCAGGGCTCCAAACTTAGTGCTGCGGACTGCGGGGTCTCCTGCCCATTCCCTGTTGTCTCCTTTACTGCCAGGGAACCCACAGTCAGGGGAGGAGACCCAGTGTCCTCTGTCCTTGCTCCTACAACTGCTGAACTGCTCAGCATGGACTCAGTCATGCACTGTTTGGGGGAGGCAGAGTCCTGCACCCTACCCCCACCCCAGCCCACAGATCCTAACCGGCGTGAGGACCATGACCTCCCCCCACCCCGTCCTTGCTGTACAGTGACACCAGGAGATGGTGGTGGTGCCCAGCGGTGGGAAGGCTGTCTGCTGCCCTGATTCTGTCTGCTCCGACTTTAATTGGTGCCTGAACTGCTGAACCCATCGACCGCCTCCCTGGGGCCTGGGGAGGGTAGTGATTCGGGATTTCACTTCGAAGCAACACCATCTGGCAAAATTCAATGGAGCTGACTGGTGGCCATGGGCATCTGGAGGGGACTGCTCCATGGACCCCTTAGAGCAGCCTGGGTTTGGTGGATCTGTCTGTCTGCAGTCAGCAAGGCTGCTGAGTGTGCCTGCTCACACCCACGCTGGGTGCTTGTCAGCCCCTCTGCTGGCATTTTTGAGTGTCACAAGGGCAGCAGGGACCCCAGGAGTCTGCGATGCTGGCCAGGATGCACACATGAGACAGCTGTGCTGAAGGAAGGGGCCCTTCCGACCCAGCCACCTTCTGACCCACAGTCTGCCCAGCAGGGCCTGGCAGGGGCACCCACCGGGCACCACAGCCATCCGCAGAGCTGCAGTGTTGGGGTCTGCAGGCGAGCAGAGCTCCGCAGGGGCGTCCTGTCCTGAGGGTGAGAGGCCATCTGGCTGCGCCAACGCACCGGGTTGGCACCCCGAGGCCCCAGTGTCTTCCTCCTGTGGGCTCCCAGTGGCGTCAGCTGAGTGGAGGTCACCTGGGAGGCACTGAGCACAGGCAGGATGGTCAGCTTTGCAGTGGCACCAGCAACAATGTCACCTGTCTGACTGCATAGGTCACTGTGACCCTGTCGCCAACCCATGAATGTCAGAAGGGACCCAGTGGGCATGGGGCAGGGCTTCCCTGGTTACACTCTGGACCTCTTGGCAGATGGGTCATTGTCCCCAAGGAAGCGAGGTGTGGATGGCTTTGCAGTGACAGGCGCCAGGCCTGGGGGCGGGCCACAGGAAGTACAAGTTCAGGGTCTGACCAGTGGGGGAGCAGGGCCCTGCCCAAAGGTTCGTGGGCGCTGCTTCGGGCCTGTTTCCTCCTCCTACCGCAGGGCTGCAGGCCAGGCCAGGACAAGCGCAGCCCCGTGGTCCTCTGGCTGGCACTGTGTGAGCATAGGGGACACAGGCAGTGGGGAGCATGGTTTCTAAGAAGCGGGATGCAGTTTTCGGGCTTTGTCCCGGCTCCCCTGTCCAGAGCTGCATTCATTGCTTGCCCACTGGGTACAGCCTGAAAATAATCCCAGGAGGCAGAAGCGCTCACTGCTGTTTCAGACGAGGGGTAGACTCCCTGCGAGGTTCCAGAACTATGAGGTCCCCGGCTCAGGAGCAGGCTGACCTCAGGCCTGGTTTACCCACTCAGCGTTGCGGACGCCAGCTCTCATGCTTTTGCACTCGGAAGATGGGCTTAGGCTGGGCAGTGAAGTTAAGGCCCCCCCGCCCCCCAGTGAGACACTGGCCCTGCAGACACCACCTCCGACCTGCGCTCCTCAGTTGAAGGGTTCTGCCTTATCCACTTCTGCTCAACTCCTCCAGGGACACTTGCCTTGGGAGGGTGTGGCACTCGTGGAACCCATGTCCCCCTTTCTGCCCTCACTGTGCCCCTACCCCAAGAGCCTAGCGTGACTGCAGAGCCGCTGGACACTGCTTCCTGGAACACCACCCAGCTGGGCCCGAGCACCTGCTGCTCTTGTTCCTGGGCAGGGTGGGGCGGACATGAGTCACTGACCTGCAGGCTGCCCGTGGCCCTCAGGACTGAGGACAGGCACAGGGGTCGGCTGTGAGACTCCATGGAGTTGTCCGAGTCCTCCTCAAAGTCCAGATCGTGGAAGGAAAGGAGGCGCCGCTTCTTCATGGGTGACAGGTAAGAGAGACCGGGGTTGGGGGCCAGCTGAACCTGGGGGCCTGACCCCCCCACTCAGCCTGGGGGGTGTGGCCTACTTTGCAGAGTTCTCATCCTCCCAAAAACACACCTAAGAGAGCCGTGGCGCAGCGAGGGGCTTGGACTGCCCCGTGCACCTTCCTGCACCAGGTTTTTGTTTCCAGAGTTGCACTGAGCCCCAAGGTCCCTTGCTGGGGCCTCCTGGCCAGCGGCAGAGGTGTCCTGGGCCATGCTCTTGGGTGAGCATGATTACTTCTAAATTCTCATCATAATTATCATATTTTGATTCTTTAACCTTCTTCCTGATAGGGAATATTCCAGGCATAGGATGGCATTCTGAGGCTTAGCACAAGGCCCTGGTCAAGTTTTCCTGTGAAAAACGTCTCTGTGCCTGGCTAGCAGCTGTCACTCCCAGAGAGTCTGAGTGAAAGTTCTGGTCGCTGGCCAGCCCCTCTACCCACCTCTCTGGCCCTGGTATCCTGCCCGAGACCCTGAAGCCCAGGGCTGTCTGGCTTTCTTTGCTACCCAAAGCAAGAAAATGAACACTGATACCACTGAGGATGAGGCTTGTGGTCTGTGAGTGGCACAAGCTGGAGCTTCTCAGGGACGACCTGTGGCTCTCTGTCCCACCCTGCAAGGGCTCCCAAGCCCCCTGGGACCCTGCATGCTCCAGGGCATCCAGGCCTGCAATGCTGTGCGCCCTGGAACTCCACCCAGGTGGGCCAGACCTTCCTCAAGGCTCTGCTGGGCCCCCAGGCTGACTCGTAGGTGACCACGAGGCTGCTGTGTGGGGCGGGGGCCCGGCAGGGGTGGGCTGACTGCAGGGAGAGCACTGACTGCAAAGGAGACCAGAGCTGGACTTCAGGAAGGGGTGGGGGCACCTGAGGTGCCAGGCCAGGACTCACTTTGCTGCCAAGGGGCTGGGCCTGGGCCCCTGTGTCCAGCTGTCCATCCTCTTCTGTCTGCTCACTGTCCCCACTTTTCTCTCCAGGGCTGAGCTCATGTCCACCTGCAACAGGACACTGCGTGGCTCCGCTGAGGAGATCGGAAGGGGCACTGCGCTGTCTATGTACCCGCTGTCCTACCCACCACCTGCCTGTGCCCTCCAGCCTTCTTCCTCCTGCCCACCCCCTCTTGCCCCCCAGCCAGCCGCTATCTACCCATGTGCCCACCCTCCCCTCCTCCTCTGTACACACACTCGTCCCCTGATCCAGCCTCCCTCCACCTGGCAAGAGACCATCACAGGGACAGAGGACAACCTGACTGCGGGGCCTTTAACCTGTTACTCATTAAAATCATGGCTTGTATTTTCCTCTGAGGCAGCCAGGACTTGAGGGTGGTTCATGCTAAACGTTAGTGATGCTTCTCTAGGCCTACAGATGCCAGTAGGCAGCTACAAGCTGAACAAAGCTGGACCCTCCCTTGCTTCTGTCTCCTTAACCCAGAGGGATCTCTGGGTCAGACCTTCCCTGGGTGCTGCAGGCAGGTGAGCTGGCCCTCAGGGGTGCTGCCCAGTTGGTCAGATCTGAATGTGCAAGAATTCGCCCTTCAAGAATAAGGACACCAAGACAAGAGATGCGCAGGGTGTTCAACCCCGACGAGTGCCCAGAAGTTTCCAGTTGTTGCTCTAAGCCTAGGTTCACCTTGGCTTCCAGCAGAGCCCTAGGCAGAAGCAGCCACGTCCTGGAGCTAGAATTGCCCCTCAGGTGCCAAGGACTCCATCCCTGAGGCACTGGTTGACAGAGCCCAGCGCATATCAGCTGCTCTGTAAAGGCTGGTCTCATTCTGTCCCCTCCATCAGAGCTGTGCCCCTGTCAGCTCAAAGTAAAGCCCCTGCACTTTTACTTCCCAACTCTGCCTAATACATCTGTCCATGCAGCTCCCCGATCCAGCCCAAAGTGCCTTTCTGTGATGACAGTCAATGTACCTATTCCACAGAGCAGGTTGAGGTGCCTACCTCCTCTTTGGGGAAACCTCCTTGGACCCCATCTGGTAATACACTTATCCATCCACCCATCCATCAACCATCCATCCCACCTCTCCATCTCCCCATCCATCCATCCATCCATCCATCCTCTATCCATCTTCTCATGAAAGCTGGTTCCTGAGAGGAGGTCAATTAATTCCTGAGATCACTCCATTCCTGAGAAATCAGTCCTGTGTGGCCTCATTTCCCACGCTTCCCGCCCCCGTCCTGGCCCTGGACACATCTGCAGGAAGCTCCTCCTGTGGCTTTCAGTCCCAGGGGCACTGATGTCCACACCAATGTCCCCAAGCAGGACAGCAGGACAGCCTCATCTGTGCTCTGGTCCTCAAGGATTCTGGGCCCAGCAGGGGTCCGGTGCTAGGCTGTCAATATCCCTGGCCCCACTCTCCTCTCAAGAGGACAGATGAGGACCGGGTCCAGGCTGTGTCCCACTGGTGACCTCAGGAAGGTATCAGCCTCCTGGCTTGGTTTTCCACTTATGACAGAGAGACAACTCATGGCAAAGCTGCGAGCTGAGACCGCTCCAGCGATCGCTGCTCTCAGTTTGTATCCTTAGCTGGCCTTGCTGCTTGGCACTGTCACCTGCCCACCTCTTGGGGCTGGGGCTGGGGCACCCAGGCTGTGGTGGTTTCACAGGGGTTGCAGGGGAGGACAGAAGGCGTGGTGGCTTGGCTTGGTCTCCCTGAAGTCTACCTCTTGGACTCCAAGGCCCTGCTGCCAGTGTTGGCGCCCACTGCCCTGTTCCTAAGACCCAGCGGGAACTCAGTGACAGGGCCAGGATGCATTGGACAGAGTTCATGCCAGTGCCTATAGGGAGACCCTGAGACGGGCCCTGCTGCAGGAGGGAGTGTGGCTGCTGAGACTTGCCCCTCCAGGGCAGGATATGGGCCACACTTACCAACCATCTATCCAGCTAAGTCACGCTACAAAAACACAAAGGATTTTCTGCATTCCTGATGCCAAACAGGGATTTTGTGACTTCACTCGAGATGGAGAAGCCAGTGGAAGTCACTGGAGTGAGAAGGTCATTGGTGCCCGTGCTCCCTGCAGGCAGTACCACGCCCAAGGCAGGGCATGGCATGTGCTAAGGGGTGGCCCAGGTCCCCAGAGAGCCCGGGCGTCCATGTGAAGGCCCAGGAAGCACAGAAGCCCCAGCGGCTCCCACTGGGCTCAGTCAGGTTTCAAGAGTGGACTTTAATCTTTAAAAAACATCAATACTCTTTAACGAACTGGGCACTGAGCCCAGGGCTTCTGTGGTTAGCTGCATCCTGAAGCCTTACAAGTTTTTAAGTTTTACATGGTTAAGTTGCCCACGCTGGGCTTGAATTAAAAACCCTCCGCCTTAGCCCTCCGGAAGATTGTGGGGCACCGCCTAGCACTACGAGCTGAGTGCTTTTCTGCATCCCAAGACTTGGTGCTCCTAGTCTCCCCGTTTCTCGCAGGCAGTGGAGTTAGGCAGAAATATGACAGCAGACAGGGCTGGCCCTTGAGGAGCCACGCGGAGGAAGGCACCCCACTGTGGCCAGACCTCAAGACAAAAGATGAAACCAATGCACCCACAGACCTCCCCAAGGATAAACACCAGGGACGGATGTCATAAATAGGTCTCTGTCACCTTGCGAAGGCCTAGGCCAGCCCTTTCCAGGAGGCGCCCTGCTCTGCATTCATGCCTGCTTGCTAGTGACTGGCTTCCCCACGTGATCCTGACTTGATTCAATCATGTGAACAATTTTAGCCAAGCAGTTATCCTTGCGATCTCATTGGCTGCCCATAGTTTTGTCCCACCTCATGTCCACCTATCCAGTTCCACCTTTCCCACCTTGGTCCTGCCTTGTATCATGGATTTGCTTTATAAAAGTCCCTAGAAATGGCAGGTTCCTTGGCAACGCACTCAGGTCCCCTTCTGTCCCTCTCTTGGACAGAAACTTTCTTTTCCCCAATAAATATATTCTGCTCTTAATTTCTGCTATTCCTAAAATTCACTTTTCGATTTTAAAGAACACGAGCTTGTCCCAGACATCTAGCAGGTTGGAAATTCTTTCCCTTCTATATCACCCTTTCCTTGCGTCCTGTCTTCCTGCGCCGTTTCCCAGGGCCCAGCTGGGGAGCCTGCAGGCCAAGGCCCGCTCCACAGGCGGGGTAAGGCAAGTGCGCAGGCTTCCCTAGACCCACTGCCACGGGGAACACTGTGATAAGAGGGGGGGGTGTGTGTGTGTCCTGTTTTGTTGCTCAACAGTGCCACCTGCTGGTCATGGTGGTGACAATTCTAAAATCTACAGGCTCCTGGCGCTGAGCTTTGCAGGCTCTGTGGCCCAACTCCTAAGCGCTAGTTTCCTCAGTCCATGCAGCCCCTGGCAGTCAGGACCCCAGGGCAAGGCCAAGTCCCTGGGTCTAAAGGGGCTGCTGGGGGCTCTGCGGAGAGGGCTGGCCTGGCTTAGTGGGGTGTGGGGACCCGAGACTTGCAGAAGGCTCCAGTCTGGAGGGTGGGGCAGTCACAAAGCAGCAGGACCCAGACAGAGACAGCTGCTCCCAGCCTTGGTACAGGGTCCTAGTGTGGATGACTGAACTCATGCCTCCAGCCCCCTCCCACGAGGTGGATACAGCCCGCGTCCCTTGGCAGTAGGTGCCAGGAGCAGTCACGGCTTGGGGGCTCTGTCTTCTGCCTCTGCCTTGGACATGTCTGCACCAGCCCTGCCTGGGCTCTGACGCCCCGAGGGTCTGCAGTGCCCAACTTCTGCTCCTCCCTACCCACTGGGCTTTAGCGACAGGCAGAGTAACGTGCCGCTCCGAGGGGAGGCCCTGGGAGACTCCCTCACCTGGCAGCTGGCACGTGCTCTGGATGTGCCCGGTGTCTGGTGCGTGGCAGCTGCTGGGCCCCGTAGGACATCCTGGGAGCTGGGACCTGCGCGCCAGGCCCGGTGGGCTGCCCGGCCCGTGTGAATGCTTGACAGGCTCGCTAGTAGGCTGAGGCCCAGGACTTGGGACAGGGATGAGCCAGAAACCTCCGAACTCCCCTTCAGGTTCAAGCGGCACAGCCCCACCCTTCCCCTGGGTTTCCTCCTTCCAAAAGCATCGCGGGGGCTGCTGAGGAGAACGCACTGTGCGCTCACATGCATCACAAAGTAAAGACTTGGATGCAAACAGCACAGCGAAGGACTAAATGCCGAGAGATCCCCTATCTCCCACTGTCCGCAAGGAGTATGTGAGACGTGTGTGCCCGAGCCAGACAGCCGGGGAAGCCAGTCTGAGGGGGCCGATAACAGTAACACACACTCAGGGGAGTACAGGGCTGACAAACCCAGTGGTGTGTCCTCAACTTGCTATAGTGTTATGGAAAAAACACAACTTTAAACTGTGGATACGTTCCTAGCACCAGGGCTTCCCAGGAGGCTGAAGCAGGCATGGGGAAGCAACGGTTTGCCCTTCTCCTAGAAAGCAATTGACGGAACGGGAGTTTGGCCATCTCTTCCCCGAGGAACCTGCATTCTGAGGAAATGTTATCGCAGGTGAGGAACAGAATGCACTGGGGGCCCCTCCTTACCTCCACCCCGCAGCCGCCCACACAGGGACTGCACCACCTTCGCACTCCCGAACCTCTGGAAGCGGACTCTCACGTGCTCATAGTACCATTCCAGCGAGCCGATCTTCACCACCCTGTGGGGACACGGCACAGGCCCATGGCGTGGCCTGCATGCTGCACAGATGTGTGCAAACGCCATGCACTCCATGGCCCCCCTTCTTTGGCGAGCCCCATCGAAGGGAGGCACCGGGACCAGCAGCCCTCAGGCTGGCTGGACTTTGGGGCTTGGCTCACCTGGCCAGGTGGCAGGGGTCGCACAGCCAGCCCTGTGCCTCCGGGTGGGCACGGCTGCAGTTTTTGCAGGAGAAGAGGCCGCAGTCCAGGCATTGCCGCTTGCTGTTCACCAGGAGCCGGTAGGGCTGCAGGCAGTGGGCACAGTGCGTCTCGTTCAGATGCGCCGTGTCAGAGAGCAGCTCCCTCTTGGAGTTTGCCTTCCTAATCTTGCCCTTCAGCTGCCTGTGGAGGAACAAAAAGGAGAAATACACTGGGAGTCTTGATGTCGTGTACGTGTGTGCGTGTGCGTGTGCACACACACGAACTCTCTCATGTGCAGAGGACAGTGAGATGCAGCCATGGGCATCCTTACCACCCGCAGTGCCACTCTCCCTATGGCAAAGACCATGAGGTTGGCACGGAAACTTGACTGTCATAGAAAGGACACTGTATTGACACATCTCTGTGGCTTTTACAGTCAGGCCAGTGGTTTGGATGCCAGGTACTGTTTCCTGGCAAGCGCTTGGGGGTCTCTCCTCCCATGGGGGAGCCCTCAGGCTTGTCCTAGGGAGCGTGGAGCGTGGCTGAAGTGGCCTGGTATGGTGAGGCCCCAGAGCAGGAGCGAGCCAGCACCAGGAAGTCTTGGAAGCCACCACTGGAGACTGCCTGGGTTTGAACATAGCTTCCTGGTGGCCCTGCCAAGAAAAACACAGCCCGGATAGTAATGACTGTGTCCTTCTGTTCTGAGTTTCAGAGGATGACTGCAAAGCACAATACTTTTAGTTTTAGATGAGACAAAACTAATCCATCCATCATAACAAAAAAGGTGGCCACTAGGGCCACTGTCTTCTGAGAACTCTGAGAGGTTCTTAGCATGGTAGGGACACCTCAGCAGTGGCCAGGGGACAGAGGTGTAGGAGGCTGCCTCCAGTCCACGGAGGCGTGGGTGAACGTCACCGATTCCTTCTTCCCATTACAGACTGCATCACTCACACGGGACAAGAATGCCAAGTGCAGGACAGGAACTTTTTTTTTTTTTAGTTTTGGTGGTACCAGGGATCAAACTCAGGAACTTGCGCTTTCCAGGCAAACACTTACTCCACTGAGCTATCTCCCTGGCCCCCCAGGAACATATTTTAAGAGAGAGAAAGGGGGACACAGAGACTACCATCCTAGAAGCTTTTTTTTTTTTTTTTTTCCAGAACTGGGGATTGAACTCAGGCCCTTGCGCTTGCCAGGG
>NDGM011105827.1:0-13162 GCA_002564305.1 Octomys mimax | reverse complement strand
AAAAAAAAAAAAAAAAAAAAAAAGGTCTCCAGGTGTTGCCTGCTGTCATCAATGCTGATTATACAGGTGAAAATCAAGGTTGTTATTCATACTGCCCAAATTGTTGCTCAAATCATTCCAGCTTCTCATATTACATGATTGGTCATTTTTCCCTTTGCAAAACTTGAAAATTTTGTAAATAAGAAAAAAGAATCCAAAGGGTCTCACTCACATGCCAGGTCTAGGCTGGGTCTGGAGGGGTCTGGTAGATACAGCGAAGAGCGTATCACAAAATGGAAAGATATTCCCTGCTCCTGGATATGAAGAACCAACATTGTAAATATGGCCATACTCACAAAATTGTTATACAAATTTAATGCAATCCCTATCAAAATACCACCAACATAACTCATAGAACTAGAGAACACACCCCTAAAATTAATTTGGAGCCTGGCAAGGGCCAGGGAGATGGCTCAGTACAATAAGTGATTGCCTGGCAAGGGCAAGGGCCTGAGTTCAATCCCAGTTCCACCAAAAAAAAAAAAAAGTTAAAAAAAAAATATATATATATATATCAAAAAAAATAATATATGTAATATAAAAATTATATAATATAAAATTATATAATATAAATATTATATATATAAATTATTTGAAACCAGAAAAGACCTATAATACCAAAGGCAATCCTGGGCAACAAAGACAAGGCAGGAGGCATTACAATACCTGAATGCAAATTATACTACAAATCTATAGTGATAAAATCAGCATGGTATTGGCAAAAAAAAATAGATCTGAGGGTCAATGGAATAAATTAGAAGATGAGGAAGCAACTACAAACACACTCAGCCACCTTATCTTCGACAAAAGTGCCGAACATGCATAATGAAAGAAAGATGGCCTCTTGAACAAATGGTGCTAGAAAAACTGGCTCACTACATGACAAAAACTAAAACTGGACCAAGGTCTATCACCATGGAATAAAAATAAGATCAAAATGGATTAAAGATCTAAACATTAAAAAAGAAACCCTAAATCTCCTGGAAGAGAAAGTATGAGGAACTCTTGAACATATAGTGGTAGGTAAGTAGTTTATGAACAAAAATTAAATTGCACTGGTAATAATTGAAAGAATTAACAACTGGGACAACCTGTTATTGAGAAGTCTTTGAAAGTCAAAAGAAACTACCAACAGAGTAAAAATACAACCCACCAATTTGGAAAAAAGCTAACTAATAAGAACTCAGACAAAGGAAAGGTCTTTTTTTTTTTTTTTTTTTCCAGAACAGGGGATTGAACTCAGGCTATTGTGCTTGCCAGGCAAGTGCTTATTCTACTGAGCTACCTCCCCGGCGCCCCACACTTTTTATGGTGGTACCCGGGATTAAACTCACGACCCTGTACTTTCCAGAGAAGTGCTTATTCTACTGAGTTATCTCCTCAGTCCCTTAGAATTTATAAAGAACTAAAAAACATTAGGACCACAAAATTTAAAGAGCCAATCCAGAAATGGGTGTCCTAGATGAACACAAACTTCTCAGAGGAAGAAATTACAAAAGCTAATAAATTCATGAAAAAATGTTCCATATCACTAGCCATCCATGAAACACAAATTAAAACAACACTGACATACTATCTCACCCCAGAAAGAATAATTAAAACAACACTGACATACTATCTCACCCCTTCCAGAAAGAATAACTATCATAAACAAATCAACCAACAACAAATGTTGGAAAGGGTGTCTAGGAAAAAAAATCCTTCTACCCTGCTGGTGGGAATGTAGACTGATGCACCATTAATGGAAATCAGCGCGGAGACTCCTTAAAGAAATAGGAATGGAAATGTCACATAATTCAGCTATACCCCAACTTGGAATTTTCAAAAAGAACTTAAAACATGATAGCAGAGAAATATAAGTGCAACTATACTCATAGGAACACAATTTGTGATAGTCAAAACTTGGAAGCAACTAAAATGCTCCTCAAATGAGGAATAGATGAAAAACATTTCCGGTTTTTTGCCTCAATCATCATGCTCCATGGGAGATAAGACACACTCACCACAATGGCTAACACTAACAAGATCACATTTTTAGGCAAGGCTCCCTGGGGCTATGCAGAACTCTTGGCTGGGCTGAAGGTGTCTGGATCCTGGGAACTAATCAGGTCTAACCACAGAGCCAGAAGAATTACTGATAACACATAACAAAGCTCTTTTGCCTCTGCCATCGTGACCCTCCTTGGCAGCAGCATTAGCAGCCACCTGAGGATAAAAATGGGAGTGATGGGGGGTTGGTAAGGACTCCGCTGTTTCTGCTCATAGCTTCATGGGCAACAACTGCCCGCCCTCAGCGTACACTGTCCTTTATTGCAGGGAAACCCTGCACCTCTCCAATTCTTTCTCTACTGATTTTGCACTTTTCTCTTTGCTCACCATCAACTGTCATCGATAACAACCACTGACTATGTAGCAAGAGTGGAACATGAAATAACTAAGAATTAATTAGATACTACAGCCATGAATCTGGCTAGGAAAAATCCAATTGGGTATTTCAGTTTCATGCACGTACCCTGTTTTGGTATTCTGTTTTTGACTGTTTTTTCTTTATTCTTTTTTTTTTTTGGAGGTGGGTATTTGGAAAGCAGAGATCACACATTTCCTCTCCCCATTCCTTTCCTTCATCCCATTTCTGAAAAGAGAAAAATCTGAATGGATTTAAAGACTTGGACTGGTGTTAGCTGTGTTTTCTTGCACACCTAAATCCCGATAAGAGGCTTTTCATTCCCCTCAAAGCCTTTCTTTGGGCATTCAAGCCAAATGTGTTTTCCAGGAAGTTACTTTCTGGAAAGTAAAGTGAAGTACTTTCTCCTCTTTACCTTCCTCTCTTTCCTTTTCCCCTTCTGTCCTCAGATATTGTAGTCCAAACAGCAGCTGGACAGCACTTTTTGCTTCTTGATCCTATGATAAGACAGTCTGCTGATATTGCCAGAAGGTGCAGTTTTGAGGTTACGGTTGTGATTTTAGCTATTCAAGCATATTATCAGGGAAAAATGACTTGTTTCTGTTATACTTGAGTCTGAGAAAAAAGTGCCCAAAGTCCACTGACAATTTTCAAAGGCCTCAGTACCACCTGTGTTTCAAAATGGGGTACACAAACTCCCGGAAGAAACACGCTCTGAACAGACTGGTGCTCAACTTAGAAAGCAAAAGGAATCTCTAGCTGACCAGTTTGACATCAAGATGTGTTTTGCCTTTGTGTTCCAGGAGAAGAAGAAAACTTGGCACTTTTTGAAGTGTCTGAAGTCATGCCAGTAATGAGAAATAATTATGAAGAAAATATCCTGAAAGGTGTGCGAAATTCCAGCTATTCCTTGGCAAGTTCCAGAGAGCTTTTACAGAAGGATGTAGTACAGATAAGGGATGAGATTAGCTGTACTCAGGAGATGGATCTCCTTCTTTGCCCTTGGAATGACAGTGAGAAAATCACCTGGCTCTGGTTTTCTAGAAGGAAGGAATCGATTGAGCCTTTTAAACCTGTTCAGGCCCAATTTGAGATTCATCAATGGTGACTATGAAAAACAGTTTCTGCAGGTACTGAGCTGCAAGGACAAGACTGGAATTGCTCTCAACAACCCTAGCCAGTCAGTGCTTCTCTTCATTGACAGACAGCACTGGCAAACTCCCAAAAACAAAGCTATAATCTTCAAGTAGTGCAGCATCTGCCTCTACCTGGCACAGGAGAGCTCGCCCACTGGGCAGTGGGCATCATGGAGGACCACTTTTGCCCTTACATGCCAGAGGGTGAATGCAGCAGCACCAGTTTTTTGTTTTCTTACCACTTTGCTTTTTCAGAGTTTAAAGAAAATGGACTCATGCATAGGACACTACACATTTTGAAACTTGTCCATCCTGGACTTTTTTTCCAACATGTGTATCTCTGAACTTAAAAAAAATTAAAGGTCTTCTGCACAGATTGGGTGAAAGAAGATGCTTTGCCTATTTCCTGCACTGCATCAGCATCTTACTAAAAATGTGACATGAAATATCTCTGCTGTACACTGTGATACTTAAATGTGTCTGAAAGCAGAAGGTGATGGTAGAGGGGAAACAAATGAATCTCTTGACCTGAAAGTTACCTGGGGTGAGTTTGTGCTTTCTAAAATCAAAGAATGGGTTTTAGGAACAAATGGAGGTTCTGAGCAGAATATATTTACTGGACAAAAGGAAGCTCCTGTCTGAGAGAGGAACAGGAAGGAGGCGCCCGAACAGGTGGGCCCCAGCTAGGGTAGCTGTCTCTTTTAGGGACTTTGGTAGAGCAAATCCATGCAGCGAGGCTGTTCTAAGGTGGTGGAGAACATGGGAACTCACTTAGGTTGCCAAATGATGGGACAAAACTATGGTGAACCAAAGAGATCACAAGCACCCTTGCTCAGGTAAACTTGATGAAATCCAGTACCAAATGGGGAAGCCAGTCACCTAGCAAGCCGCCATGAATAAGGGACAGGTTCTCCTCCCCTTGGGGCTTGCATTAGTGAGTTATTTGGGCTCTTTCAAGGTGATTGATACCTATTTAGAGTATCAATCCCTGGTGCCCATTCCTAGGGAAGTAGGTGGCTACATTTGTTGGCTCTTGTTTTGAGGCCTGGCCCACAGCAGGGAGTGTCTGTCTCTTCCAAATCTGTAAAGTCACCTTGTCTTCTATATTGTCTCTGAGTGCCTGGCCAGGTCTGAATGGCTATCATATTTCCATCTCATTTAGTTGCCTACAACATTGTTACTCAATTGATGGTCTTCCCATTTGTGCTGGTGTTTGCCTATTTGACACCTGTCATTGGTATTTGGAGGGTGAGAAGTGAACAGAACAGGTATAAATAACATTTTTTAAAATTTAATAGGGCACGGGGAGATGGCTGAGTAGAATAAGTGCTTCCCTGGCCAACGCAAGGGCCTGAGTTCAATCACCAGTTCTGGCAAAAAACCCAACCAACCAACAAACAAAAAATGACTTAATAGCTTTGCTATAATTACCAACCTTCAGAGCACTGTCAGATTCCTTCTACTGATCAGAAGGGATTGTTTAAAAAAGAAATGACAACTAGGGAAAAGAAATCTTAAATGACAAAAGCATCTCATACTAGGAATTCTTGTCTCCTATTTTCCTGGGCCATGTTTGTTTTCTGGATACATAAACATAGGGATTTTTTCCCCAAATCACTTTCCCCAAGTTGCTGTTATAAAACGTCTTCTGAATGTGGATATGTTTATATACATTAAAGCAGATATGGAGTCTGAAGTCGCTAAAGCAGCTATAACACTAAGAAATGCACTCATGGCTGCAGAGACCGTGATAGGTAGAGGACTTTACTTTGGTTTTTGTTTTGTGGTGTTAAAGGAAAGAGATTTTAATGACAAAATAATTCCAGTGAATTCTTTAGAAATTGTACACCATCCTAAAGAAAAAGGCAATTTTTATTTTTTTTTCTTTATTTATTCGTTTATTTATTTTTCTGCAGTACCCAGAATGAACTCAGGACCCTGCACTTGCCAGGCAAGCGTTTATTCTACTGAGCTGTCTCCCTGGCTCTGAAGGCAAAATGTTTGGAATGGGTAAAATTAATAAAAAGTGACATTGTAAAAATAGGCAGTGTCAAAGTTCTAAACACAGAACTCATGTTGTGCAAGGAACAGAAAGACAGACTACTGTAGCTCTTTGTTTTGTTCCTTACTTTATATGAAAAAAAAAATCTTTGCTTAAGAGCTGCATACTTTTGGAGCAAATCTGAGTGATCCTACTCCTTTGGAGTAGAACTAGTGCTTCCTCATTCTAATGGTATTTAGCTTCTGGTTGGAATTTGAAAAAAAAAGAAATTGAAACCTCAATAAAATAGGTAGAAGTTCCCTGACTACTCAGGAGAACACATACAGACACACACTCCAAAAAAACCAAAGGGGGGGCGGGAAACACATGATACCTGTTTGTAAATCACAGGATTTGTAAGAAAGATTTTATAAATCTCCACGACTGTCCTTGCCTGATTCTTTCCCAAGGCAGAACAGCCCCTTTCCCATCAGAGAAGCCCCAGATTCTGGCCCTACTGGAAGACTACATCCCTACAGGGGCACATGCCAATCTCAGACGCCAGCCTCTTCCTTTGCTCCTGGCCAGCACACGGCCTGTGGAGCTCCCTCTGGGCAGCTCAGCATGAGCGTGGCCACCTTTCGTCCAGGCATTCTTCCTGGCCTCTTCACCCTCAGGATTGGATCATGCTTCATGGGTTTCACACTGGATCAGGATTCTGCATGCTTCAGGGACAATTTCACAAGGCACAGGTTAATTCATGTACATGCCATGGGCAGGGTTCAGACTGGCCCGGTCTGAGCCCTCAAAGCTCTAGTGGCAGACAGGAAGGAGAGTCAGGGGCCTGGCCTCTCCTCATTCCTTAGCCTGGTTTGGACCCTGAAGAAGAGCTGCCTGGCAGACCTGCTCCTGCCCTGCCTGGGAGCTACTGGACCAGGTTGGGCAACCCATGCTGAGCAGTCTGTGCTCCACACCTTCTGAGCAGCCTCCGTACAGGATGTGGTGGGCTCGTCTGGCTGAGAACAGGCTGTGTGCAGATGAAGCCTCAGGGTCACCACTTCTGCCCCATGTCCAGGCCCCCAACCAGAGCTCTGCATCTTCCTTCTCGGCGAGGTGCAGCCCCAGGCCCCAGCTTCTAGCAGGAATCAATGAACCCTGTGTGACCCCGGGGATTTCTCTGCCCTGTTGAAGCCCAGGTTATCCGATGAGCCCCACTCTGGAGTCAGAAGTACACCCTCTTAGCCTCAAGCCCTTGCACCACTTGCTTTGCTGGTCCTCCTCCCAGTTGGGGTAGAAGATCACATACCTAGAAGAGTCAGGAGGGTGTGGCCTTAGAGCACCCAGTGTGGCCAGTGTCCCCACCTACCAGGCTGTTTAGAGGACCGTTAGATTCTGGAATGAGTAGAGAAGCAGCGGAGGTGGAGAGGTACATCTGTGCTGCTCCCTGAATGACAGAGAAGTGTCAAGAAATGTGTGTGCCCACAGTAGGTGCACTGCACACATGTTTGCTGGGAAATCACCCAGACAGCTCTGGCCCAGATGTGTAAATATCCGAGCTGCACTCTTTCACCTAAGCGTCGCTGCTCTGGATTAATGTCGCCAGCACCCTAGGAAAGTGAGGCCCCGGATACACAGCTCATTCACTGGCGATGGGGAAGCCCCACAGCCACAGCCACAGGATGATCACACTGCACAGCACCCAAGGCAGAGCAGCCCCTTTCCCATCAGAGAAGCTGGGGGACGTGCTCTATGGTTTCAGCCTGCTTGGTCATAGACTGTACAGTCTGAGCAGAGTCCCTTGAACACCCCTGGTTCCACAGAGCACACTGGGCCTTGGAACAGGGCACTGTTCCCAATTTCCAGTCAGGAAGGAGTGGTGGGGCCCTAGCTTGGAAGTGGGGCACACCTGGGGGACAGCAGATCCAGCACTTCTTGCGTGGTGGTGGTGGTGGTGGCAGCGGCGGCAGGCCGCCTGGAGGTGGCCAGACAAGTAGGCACAAAGAAGGGGTCTCTGCCGCTCTGGGCAGGCACCAGGGAGTTCACCAGGTTCTCAGGTGTGCCCGGTTGCAAGGTCCCCACCACTACTGGCCTCCTCCGGCTTTGGCGTGGTGTTATTTGTGCCCTGAATGGGCCGAAAAAGGTAGACTTGAAGCATGGAAACTGTAACCAACCCGGAAAAGCTCAGCCCCCAAATGAAACAGCATGGAAAGAAGTCCCCTCCATTCTCACATACCGGCAAACACACCACACAGAACACAGGCAGGGATCTGGGCAACCAGGGTGGGTGGTCAGTGTGATGGGAGGGCTCGTTCTCACCTGCTCTGGGCTCTCCCATGTGGCTTTTGGGGGCCTGGGCTTCATATCCGGGAGACCACGTGGGTAGCAGCTGTCCCAGCGAGTCCACATTTGGACATGGCTCCCACCCCACCATTTCTGATGGCCTGAGCCTGTGGCACGGGTGAGACAACGCAACAACACCCTTCTGTAGGCTGAGCCTCTCCAGGAGTAACTGAAGCTTCCGGGGTGCCAGGTTCTGTTTGGTGCGTTGTCAAGGAAGTGATGTCACTCCCTGACCCTCTTGCAGAGCAGCTCCTTCCATGACTCTTCCAACTGCTGGCTGTCCCTTCCCCACCTGCTGTTTGAGAATCCGGACACAGGAATCCATTATTCCTCAGGTAAGTGGGCAGGTGGTTGAGGCTGGAGGAGCAGCTCGAGACTGGAGGGGAGGGGCGTGGTCAGCTGTCCAGGCCGCGGGCGACAGGGGGTGGGAGGGGGCAGGGCCCGGGCGGGGCCTGGGCGGGGCCTGGGCTGGCCAGGGCTGGGCTGCGAGGCGGGAATCCTTGAACTGGCTGCAGAACCCTGCCGGGTCCTGCTGCCCCTTTGAGGTGTGGAGCCGGTTGTCCTCCATGCAGACGCACCCTATACTCTCCTCCACATCGTGGAGCGCGGGGCGGCCAGGTCTGTGATTGAGGCCGCCTCGGGCAGAGAGGACACGTTGGGAGAAGAGAGAGGCACTTACCCTGTCGCCGGAGCAAATGGAGCAAAGAAGGCTCCTATGTTTTGCCATGCAATTAAAGCTGCTTTAAGCTAGGATCGCCATCCTTTTCTGCCTCAGTCTCCTGAGGGCTGGAGGTTCAGAAACCATCCTCGGGATGTCTGGAGTCTCAAAGTAGTCTGCCTTTGAACCAGCCGAATATGCAACGAAACCTCCAGTAACTGTCAACGAAATAAATCCTTAATTCTTTCCTTGGGTGTGTGGGTGTTTGTCCCTGCAAGGAGAGAAGAGTAACTGAGACAACAGGATAAGTGTTTGTGAAAACGCGGCTCTGCCGGGGGCGGGGAGGGGCGCAGGCTGCCACTGCTTCCGCAGCCAAGCCGCGGGTGCGGGGGTATCGAGCCGTGGCCCAGCGGGCGAACGCTCTTCGTCTGCTTTGGCTCTTCACCCGACTGGGTCTCCTGCACCTTCGTTGAACTAGAACCCGACCGTAGGGAAGAAGGACTCCGTAGCAGATGCCTGAACTGAAATAACTTTCTTTCATGGGGGGAAGGGGGAGGGGAGTGGGGTGAATTCGCTGGCTGGGACCGGGTAGCGCAGGGCTCCCCTCCTCCCCTCCCTCTCCAGCTCCTCCGACCCTCTTTTCTGGGCCTCTCTCTGCTCTGCTCTCGCTGCCTCTCTCCCGCGCGCGTCCTTTCTCTGCCACCGCCCGGGCTCGAGCCAGACTATGGGTCTCAGGCGGGGGCTGAGCGGCGGCTGCAGCAGCGCGGGCGGCCGGGTCACCGTGCGCACGGCGGAAAGGATGGAGGGGCTCAGTTGGCTGGTGGTGTTCTCTCCACAGGGCTCCCCCTGAGCTGCGAGCTGCGAGCAGCGCCCTTGCCGCCGGCACTTCTGCCTCCGCCGGGGACAGGGAGGGGACCGCTCCGCCGCCCGGCAACCTGTGTTCAGCTCTCTCCCCCACGGGAAGCGAACCCGCTACCCCACCAGAGCCATCGACACTCGAGAAACACGAGGCGTTGAGCCAGAAAACGAGTCCTGAATCCGAAATCTTCAGGTTTTTTCGGGGTGGGTTGGAGGGCTTACTCTTTAAAAGGTATATTTAGCAGAGCTATTTTTTTCTCGTCCCACTCCATCATCTCATTTGTCTTTGCACCTACTCTATCAGGGCGGCAATTGTTTCAACGATGAAATGAGTGAGAACCCGAGTGATCCCGAGCGTCCCGTGATGCGAGTGAGTGCCGCCGCCGTCGAAGGCAAGGGGTGAGTGGGGTGGGTCTGGGAGGTGAAAGGCAGGTAGTCCCCAGGCACCGCCTGGGAGTTGGGTAAACTCGCTCCATTTGCCTCAGTCAGCGTGCTCCCTGAGAGATGAGCCACACTCACCACCATCCCTACCAGGGTCACGTTCTTAGACAAGGTTCCCTGGGGCTATACAGAACTCTTGGCTGGCCATCATGTATAAGTGGATGCAAGTTGAAGCTATACTCATAAGTGAGTTAAACCACACCCACATGTGTAAATATCATATTGTCTCCCTAGTATAAGAACTCAAAAGAAGAAATAAAAACTGAAAGGTGTAACAGAGACAGTGAAATGGAAAGAAACAAAACTTAAGGATTAAACAACAAGGAGAGGAAAAGGAGAAAAGTTAGGAAAGAAGGTAAGAGCAAAACTATGCATGTATATATACAAGATGGATAAGGCAATTGTCCTAAGTATTTTCGAAAATAGCAGTTAATGGGTAGAAATCTCACCATAACTAGCTCTCTATGCTAATATCTGTGAACAAAGCAAATACATTGAGGACAGCAATGTGTAATACTAAGACCATGTCATTTGAAATACCTGTCATTTTGGTCATCTAAATGTGTACCATTTCTAATGTCATATCAATTCGTACTGTACTCTCTTTAAAGGAAATTTTTTTAAACAGAAGGGCTGGGGAGATAGCTCAGTACAACAAGCACTTGCCTAGCAAGCGCAAGGGCCTGAATTCAATCCTCGGTTCTGAGGAAAAAAAAAAAAAAAAGTAATAAAAGAAACATAGAACAAAAAAAAATATTTATTTATTTACTTGGTACAGGGTTTCACTATGCAGCTCAGACTTGTAGCGCTCCTCTTGCCTCAGCCTCCCTAGTGCTGGGATTATAAGTGTGTTCCACCACATCCTATACCCTGGTGTCTCAGAGCAGTGTTTCCAGTGCCCTCAGGAGCTGGTGGATGTAAAGCCTTCTCCACCTGTGGCTCCCACCTAGTTGTGGTACCTTTGTTCTATGGAACTATGATGGTGATGTACATCAGCCCAAACTCTGGAAATCCATCTGGGACACAGAAGATTGTAACCTTGATCTACTCTTGAGTGTCTCCACTTATAAACCCTCTGATTTACAGCCTCCAGAATAAGACCTGAGGGCTGTTTTGAGAAAAATGCAAATGTGCACAAAGATTAGTCAAATCTAATGAGATCTCATTGTAGTGGGTTGACAACTGGTGGTTAACCTGTAACATCTTGTTGAACTGAACCAGTGGATATGGTATGGGAGGCCCACCTGAGGATTGCTGCCTCAGAGAAGTGGTTGGACACTTATGGTTTTCTTGGAGGAAGCTTCATACTGGACTTTTTTTTTCCAGTACAAGTGATTGAACTCATGATCTTGAGCTTGCCAGGCAGACAATTAAGCCACTGAACTATCTCTTTGGCCTCATGCTTGCTTTTTTGATGAACTCAGCTATTCTCATCATCAGAGAAGATTAAGACCTTGTTGAGAATGGCTATGGTTCACTTCAAGGGAGATTTCCTTCTTACCTTCAGCAATGCTTCCTGGCTCCAGAGGGGAAGAGGGTGTGCTGCTCAATCACCTAAGGGAGTTTGTTGTGCTGGCTTTCTTGATAGGATCAAAGCTATTCTCATCATGAGAGAAGATCAGGACCTCACTGTTGCTGAGAATGGCTATGGCACTTTTCATGGGAGCTCTTGATCATCATACCTTGAGTGTTGCCTCCTGCTCCAGTGCAGATCATCTTGCTAGCACAGATCCTTCATCCTGAGGGCACAAACATTCTAGCTTCCACCACTAACCCTGGAGCCTTTCTAGTACAGATGTCTGAAATATGCCTGCATGAGACATTTTCATGGACTCTAGGTCCCTAGTTGGACTTGAGGGAGGGATTGTTATGAGCACTAGATCTTCAGCTGGACTAACGCCGGATACTGTTGTGGGATATAGGCCCTCACTAAATTCTTTGGATTTTAGCATGGGAATAAATTTCTTCCATTCCTTGTATATGGTTCTTTGTCTGACTATTATAAAATAATCTCATAATTCAATATTGCCATTGTAAAATGCCAAATTAAAACAATCATGAAAGAATCATGTTTTCCCTTATTTCTTTTTCCAGTATTTCTTTTGCCAGTTAAAATTAGGACCACAATATTTGGACTGGATATGAAAAGGTCCTTTAAAGACTTCCCCAAGGGCCTGGAGAGATAGCTCAGTGGAATAAGCACTTGTCTGGCAAGCCCAGGGTCCTGAGGCCAATCCCTGGTACTGAAAAAAAAAAAAAAGACTTCCCCAAATACAGCTTCTCTAACAGCAGGGGAACTCCCATCTCTGACAAAACAAAGCAAAACAAAAAAGGGAAATATAAACAAAGGTCCATTTTGTTGTGAGAAAAATATATATGTATATACAAGATAGTTAGGATAGATATACAGCTACTTTCTCTTAGTTCAATGAGAACAAAAGTTTGTACTAATATTGTTTAGACAAGATATCATGTTGGCATCTTGTCCTTTGAATAACTACTATGAAGACAACAATATGCAATGTATTGATTATTGCAACTGTTCTGCTCTCCTGTTTTGAAACTGTTTCATTGGTATTTTATCTTTTTTTCTTATTAAAATGAAAAAATATGAAAACAGTTGTGATTTAAAAACAATAAAAATGAAAAAATAAAATTAGGTCCATATTAATTAGCACTTAGAAACATACACTGTAAATCCACTATTTCTGATGTCCAAGTACAGGACAATAGCATGTGAATTAGAGCAGACATCACTTGCAAATCATAATGTGAGATGGAAATTTGAATTAACTGATCTGGTTCTCTATTTGCATTCTTTCCCCTACTTTGTTCTTTAATAACTCTTCACCCATATACCTGAGGTCACTGTCTTAATACTCAACTTCAAGTAAGATGAGTCAATTCTGACACTTGGCTTTTCTGGCCTAAACATCTCTTCTTTTCTCCTATCAGAACAATGGAACATTCACACATCAGGTTTTAGTTGAGGTAAAAGTTAATATGTACTCAGTAGCAAATCATAACAAAGCCAAACTTTTATTTCATACTAAAGTGATTAGTACCAATCCATGTCACTGTCTTCCCAATTTGTTTTGTTTTTTCCAAAGTGTTTTTAAGGTCCAGGACAATAGCTTAGTGGCAAAGCGCCTGCCTGGCAAGTCCCTGAGTTCAGTCCCTGGAACTGCAAAATAAATAAATAAATAAATAAATAAATAAATAAATATTTTTTTTTAAATATACTTTTATTTATTTATTTATTTATTTATTTTGTGTGTGGCCAGCTCAGCCCACCAGGGGGCGGG